>OZ038485.1:127023829-127043829 GCA_964036315.1 Acanthosepion esculentum
CGTTGTTTACGAAAATGAAGTTTTCGTTTTACAGCTTGCATTTTCAGTTGCGTAGAACATATGTCAATGATGATTTCGATCTAAGTGTGTTCATCTTCCATTGTTCAAAACCTCGACACAGTAATTCCAGGTGCCGTCTATATGTGAATTAAATCGTCAATCTTTTCCCACGGATTTTAGGTATTAACCCTGCTTGTTCCAAAGTCTTTCAGTATATCGCTCCTACTATCCATAAGAAAAAAATCTTATGTTTCACCGCTCTAGCAACAAATAGTATCACATTCCTCCCACACCTCTCCTGTCATTTACTAGTAAATGACATCTCACAACCAAAATCTACTAATATATTATTTGTTATACATACTGAGTCATGTAGTAGTAATGGGAAAATAATAATCTCTGTGTAACGTTCCTAGTTGTCATGCAATATTTTTATATAACATAAAACGTTTCTACTAAAAAAAAGACTTTTCTTTTTTTCATGCAAAGTTTATATAAAAGTCTTTTTCCTTCTTTCTATTTTCATGCAATTTTTAAAAAAATTATTCTGCTGTGTGTGTGTATGCGTGCGTGTTTCAGGTTTGTTCTTGGTTACCATTCTTCTCACCGCAGTGGGATGTTTTGGTTCTTCTTCAACAGGTATTGATTCCTTTCAACAGGTCTCGGCTTCATTTCTACTTCTGATGAATACACTTCGTTTCCTTCTTTATCGATATTTAACCTACTTGGTTAAAGATCACTGATCGAAATCCTTTTCTCGGGTCGTTTCAGGCTCGCCAAAACATCATTAACCGATTTCTTTGTATAATCTCTAAGTTTCCATTTCGCTTGCAGCAATGATTATCAAGGTACCTATCACTGCCGACCAATTTATTACTATTTTCTTACTATCCGTCCAAACCATACTTCATCATTCCAAATCATTTAACCTGCCCTTTAATCGAGTCATATCAATCCTTCTTATTGGCTTTAATAACTCTAGCATCTTCTCTAGCGTAACTTTAGGGTATTCGTTCATTACTGGTTCCTATAATTCCGGGCAATTACCTAGGATCTTGTCAACTATGCCTATAATTGTGTCCTTTTCTTCGTTTTTCTCTTCGATCTGGTAATATGGAGGTAGGGAGAGGGATATCCTAAATGCTGACCGCCCCTAGTTCTATAAAAAAATGGCGGTTTCACTCTCAGCGTCTTAGTAGGTTCTTCCCCACATACCCGAGATAGATCAATCAGTTATACTGACATCACCCCAAATCCATCAGCTATACCGATAACTTGTGGCAACACAGTGTTTGTCAGCATCTCTACTTGGCAAATTTTATTATTCCTGTTTCTGTTATCTTTAAACACTTCACATATACATAGCCTGTGAATACCTGTCACATAATATATGTAACCAAGGCATCGTCCTTACATTTCCTTGTTTTCTCTGCTGCCAGAATAAGAAATTTTGCCCTTTCTGAATTCCAATCTACATACTCTGCCTCAATTCTCTTTAGTTTACCATTTTCAGACTTTCCTTCTTTTAATCAGACTTCAGCAGACCTAAAGGTGGTAACTTAACAATACTACCGCTTGCCATCCGGCAGCATCAACAAGTAAATTCAGTCGCCCCATGTGACGCATTTCCACACCGCCATCCTCTCCAACCAAAACTACATTTCCTTACTGAATAGGGTTTCGAACGAGCCCGGCGTCGTTGCGCACCGACACTGAAACCATCCAACCCTTCGTTCACAGCCGTATTTCTTATTGAGATTCGGTGTTCCCCGCCCCTCTCAATCTCTTCTTATGGTGTAACACTGGCTCAATCTATAACCTTTCTTGATCCCTTGACCGTTCTTCGGTTTGGAAAATTCCTTCCCCGAAAAATCTCTTCTTAAAGGGTAACTCTGGCTCAGGCACTAACTTCTGATTCCTTTACCGTTCTTGGGTTTGGGAAAGAGGTATTTCATCCATCTCTTCCCACTCACCCACCCCTCCATCCTGTTCGGGAGGTTTCAAATCGGAGCCCTGGACTTAATTACGAGGTCACACTGCTTTTATTTTAATTGTCTATGGAGATGTGGGTGTAGGGCGATGTCTCTATGATTTGTTTTTTCTAACACCACTGACGACGAATGAACCACTGGAGCCTGCCGTCGGGCCCCGCTTTGATACTTGGACAACCATGTCCGGATCGCTATGCTCAGCCATTACGAGCGGATGATTTTTCCCTCTATCTTTGTACTCCCCGGCTCCTTTTCTTCTGGGTCAACAAGGGTTGTTTTCCTTGTCCTGGTCATTTTTTGTTACGTTCTGTATTCCTTCTTTTGAGTTCCACCTGAGCAATACGTCCACTGGCGAGAGAGTTAAGGCGATGGGGTGAGGTGCAGGATTAAAAAGTGAACTGAGAGACACTCAAACGTCGAAAACGATGGGATACCCTATCAAATAAATATATATATATATATATATATATATATATATATATATTATTAGAGGAATCAGAAGCAGTTATTACATAGATAGATAGGTAGATAGAGAGATAGATAGATAGAATGAATATCTTTAGGGACAGTGTGCGACTACATATCTGAGTAACATAATATAATTTAAATATATTCCAGCCACAGTTGCCGCTATATCAAGTATTCAACACATCTGCAGTTTTCTTGTATTTATTAATTCCATACATGTGTGTCTGTCAATCATAGGATATTCTCACACACACACACACACACACACACACATATATATATATATGGGCATCGGCATTGCGTTAACCAGATATTTTTATTAAATATATAATTATGTAACGGTCAGTCTCTATCCCGCACCTGAAGATTGTGTGCTGTATAAAAGTCCGAGTCGGTGAGAGCAATATATATATATATATTTGAATTGGACATAGTCCGACAATTTATTTAAAGACATTTATAATATGTTTAACGTTCTTTTTATAGATACAAGTATTTAAGCAAATGCTCTGTTTTATAATAAACAGTATTAAATAACATTTACCGGCCTGAATGTCCGAGAAATTTTCATAGAAAATTTTCGTTCTCCGACAGGAATCGAACCTGTATCCGATACGGTACCATCATTTCGGGTGATGTCCCTTAACCGATCGGCCACAGAGAAGCGCCTGGTTAGCAAGGTCGATTTTACTATCTTTAAACTTAAATCTTCCATGAATCTCTTCTATTCATATCTGCAAGTATTTAAGCAAATGCTCTGTTTTATAATAAACATTTTCATGAAAATTTCTCGGACATTCGGGCCGCTAAATGTTATTTAATACTGTTTATTATAAAACAGAGCATTTGCTTAAATATTTGTATCTATAAAAAGAACGGTAAACATATTATAAATGTCTTTAACTATATATATATATATATATATATATATATATATATATATATATATATATGTATATATGAAGAAATATAGTCTTAAAATGTGCTATATTTATGAGATAAAGTGCTCAATATTAAGAGATAGAGCGTGTGTAAATATAAAAGTGAACATAGAAATCAATACTTAGAGGCGACAGTCTGTTTCATGCTAGATGTAATCGTCAGGCCATATATATATATATATATATATATATATATTCAGTTGTGTGATATGAGTTAAAAATGAAAAAAAATGATTATATTTATCCTTGTTTGTGTTTGATTATGTTTAGTGGTGAGAGTGGGAAATCCTCTTTTGTGTCTGTTTGTGTAGACACACACAGACATAAATACATACAGGTGTACTCATTGTAGGTCACACAAACACACCCTTATATACAATCCTAGATTAGGCGCAGGTACACACCGATGCGTTCGTGAATACGTACATACATACAGAATTGCAATTCTATTTCGGAGCCGAGACTGTATGTAGCGATGTTCTTTTAACGAGGTGTAAGTTGGAGTGTTCTTGACTCTTTTCAGATCGGGCGTCTGCGCTGCCGGACTAATCTACATCTCCTCCCTCACGCATACGCACATGTAGACGTGCATATACCCTCCTATTGATCTGGGTTTTCATTACCGCTTTGTTTAAGTGGGTTCTGCATGTGGACATGCTGAAGATGATGTTTTGTAGTTTCAACTTTGACTGCCTGTGTACACTTGATGTTTGTGACGATGTTGGTAGTGCTAATAATTGATATTATATTTGTCATGTTAACAGCTATTAATAGGTTAACGGGAAATTTAGCCCTAATCATCATGGAGACGAAAGTATAATGCTAAAAATATGTCAATAATGACAATGGTAATCATGATAATAATGATGAACATAACAATAATAACAAAAGTAATAATAACAATAAAACAATGACAATGGCAAAAGGCAGTACTAATGGTGTTAGGTAAGGTTATGAATAAATGGCAACACTTGCACTGTCAGCGAAGATAATAATAGTGGTTAATTTCCGTACGTGTCATAAAGTGGTAGCAACAATATTAATAGTAAAGTAGTAGTAGTCGTTATAAAATGATAGTGAAGTGTTAGTGGTTTTATCCCCTCTGGTGGCTGCACTACACACTCACACACATAAATATATATATATATATATATGTATATATATATATATATATATATATATATATATATATATATATATATATGTATATATATATGTATATATATATATGTATGTATGTATATATATATGTATATATATATATATATATGTATATATATATATGTATATATATATGTATGTATATATATATGTATATATATATGTATATATATATATATGTATATATATGTATATATATATATATATATATATATATATATATATATATATATATATATATAGATATAGATAGATAGATAGATAGATAGATAGATATCCGATGCGATGAGAACGAAAGTAATATATAAATTCCAACGTTCGCAGCGTTCATTCAAAAATGAGCTCGATACAGATAGTAGAGCGATAATTATTTATTTATTATAATTTTATCATATAGACAAAACCATTTTACTCACAACAAAGATGCAACTTGGTTTCAGTGCATTTTAACTGCACATCTACGGGTGAGGGTCGGAAATGGTTATGAACGATCCTGTTTGTAGGCAAGCCCGGATGTAAAACGTCACTTCCTTTTTCCATTTTTTGAGAAGAAAAATGTACTTACAAAATATACATAGAATATCAAAGTGAAACAATAGTGGTTATTTGTTGTGGCCAAGTAAATAATTAAAGAAATAACAAAACAAATGTTGCATATATATATATATATATATATATATATATATATATTAAACGATAAGTACAACAGAAGAGTATTACACGACTAGTGAGTGTGTGTCGGTTGACCCAGCGTTTAATCTATTCGACTGTTATATTTAATAGCCCCCACCACGAGGGATGTATGTGGCACAAGGCCGAGTTTACTGTGGGTTCTCGGAGACCGTAGGCTCGGCCAAAAATATTCCCTTAGAACCCGTATAAACGGGTTCAGCATATGTCTACCTCCCCGGACGAATCTTAGCCCTTCGCCAAAGCCTCGTCCGGGTTCCTCTCTGCCGATGTAGAGTGTTCGGCAGTTGAACAATCTGGTCGATTGGTAATTTTTAACAGCCTCCACACAAGGGATGTATGTAGCACAAGGCCGAATTTAGCGTGGGTTCTCGGAGCCCGTAGGTTCGGAGAAAAATATTACCTTAGAAGCCGCATAAACGGGTTAAGGGACTGCTACCTCCCGGTACGAAACTTTGCTCCGCGGCAAAGCCTCGTCCGGGTTCCTCTCTGCCTCGGCAAAGATTTCGACAGTTACAAACAGTCTGGCCGACTGATCCCCCAAGGCATTCTCTCCTACTAATCTTATAGTAGGCGGAAGAGTCCAACATAGATTCTTTGGAGGGAGGACACCATAACAATATATTAATTTTATATTCTTACGAATAATCTATTTTATTTTTATATCGCTCGTGTTTTCCCTTTCAGGTACATGTGCTTTGTGGGTATTGTTCCATTCCTATATATATATTAGAAAGAGATGATAATGTTGTCAACATATATAGGGGAATTAAAAATGAATGACAAATCATAAGTAGTGCAAAAGAATATAATAACAATGGCGGGAAAAACAGAGTAAAAATTGCAATCTATATACAGAGAGAGGTGAATCTGAAAATCATAGATTTCGTGAATGTGAATCTATCAATATGCAAAAGAGATTATTTCGACCTGTCAGTACACTGACGGATACCTTTTGAAGAAAAAAATTAAAAAGAAGGGCTAGGGAACATTAAAAGATAACGAATGTCGGCAAGAAGAATGACGTTATCGTCTCTATGTGATGTTAACGAAAGGAAAAGCGTCGGATTATTCTACTAATACTTTCTGTTCTGTTTTTAAGATTTATCACTAGTAGGATTTGTACTTTACTGAACATTGATTAGTGTTACTTGTCTCTTTCTAGTATTTTCTCGGTTCTGTTGCAGCAAGGATAAAGAATGAAAATGGAAATAGACATAAAATAAGAAAATAATTTGAACAGATCATAAACACTGTTAAAATCAGTACTTAATATATATATATATATATATATATATATATATATATATATATATATGTATATAATTGTTTATTTAAATATTATATATATATATATATATATATATATATATATATATAATTGTTTATTTAAAAATTATAACATAAATATGTTATAAAATCACTACAAAAATAGCCATTTTGTTTCAACACATCCGGTGTCTTATCAAGTGACGATGTTGAATGTAGAATAAAGGGTTTTAAAAGTTTCAAATTAATTAACGATCCTTCATAAGGGGAAACGCTGTTACATAAGCAGGAATGACCAATCAAAATACAAGTACACGGGAATTTAAAAAATTCTTGACAACGAAGTAAGGCTATAATAGCTATTAAAAGCTTTAAAGTTGGGATTTTACTAAAATATAATTTATTCTAACCAATAAGTATTAAATTATATGATAAAATTTGATATTAAAATTAAAGGTAAAAAATTACCAATTTTAAAATCTAAATTTAATCTCTATTAAGTTCAAAATTATAAAATTACTGATGAGAAAAGAAAAATATGTTATTCAATTTATTTTATTTTTTCATTGAAATTACGTTAGAACAGACGCTAATTTCAGCTGGTCTTCCCGACAAAAATGTATACATTTTGATTCCAAGTGTATGAATAGGATGTTCACCTCTCGCGTAAAACAATATACACACTCAGATTATAATACATAAGCACCCGTACATATTTAGATATATACACACACAAAAATAGGTGACGAGACAGGAGACATCTCTACGGCCATTTATATATAAAAATATTGGGTATATATATATATATATATATATATATATATATATATATGTGTGTGTGTGTGTGTGTGTGTGTGTGTGTGTGTGTGTGTGTGTGTGTGTGTGTGTGTGTATCTGACATTTTTTCTGCATTCGTCAGTGATGGTCACTCCACGTCTTAACGTGACATGAAAAAATAACTCCACCCTTTGAGCTTACTTTTCTATTTGCGTAGATCTGACATGTAATTGGTTAATGAAGACATACCCACAAATCTATTTTTAATTCTGACCATATGCCCCCCCGCCTCATTTCTTTCAGAAAAGAGAGAACGCGTTGTTTTTAAATTTTCACAAAAATCATTTAATCACCAGAAGTACAATCATAGTATTGAATCAGAAAAGCTTTTGCGTCGTGATTTCAACATGTTTTTAATATAGACGTTTATAATAAAATTAGTAATAATACATGCATATGTGCGTGTGTGTGTGTGCGTGTGTGTGTGTGTGTGTATAAACATAATAATAATATGATAATGATGAAAGTGGAGTCTTTAGAAATCCATTCGTAATAATTTATTTTATGGGGTCAAATCCCTATTAATAATCAATAATATTATAATTATATCTAAAAATATATGTATATATTTATAGAAATACATATATATATATATATATATATATATATATATATATATATATATATATATATATATATATATATATATATATATATATAATATATATATATATATATATATATATCTGTTGTTGAAGCTAAAACATTTCCTTGGAGGTTTGAAAGAGGACGTTTTAAAGTATATATAAATTCCCAAATATATTAAAACGCGGAAGATGACGAACAAGGGTAAGGTAAACACTATTACTCAAAGTAAAGTGCTGGATCTACAGATATAGCAAAAAGTGATTGGCTTACTTTCAGTCCGTCACTTTACGATAAGAATTATTTATAATTATCCTTGTACTTCATCCATCTTTGTTTCAATATATTTGTTTTATTTTTATATAAGTTTTAAAGGTTGAAGAATGACTTATCAACGCGACTCAACGGCATGCAATCTATGAAAAATATTAAAATTAAATTAAATGTAATTACTTAAGGATAATTTTAATATATATCTTTTTAAAGCGAATAAAATAAATTTATTAATGTGCATTTTTTAATACATGTCTCGAGTTTTAATTGTAATATTTACTGACAATGGTATGCAATTCCTCTCAAATAATCAGTTTGAGATCGTTGCGAAAATGAAGAAACGATATGCAGAATTCATTACTCTGCAATTCATGCGCAAATTTCTCTTTTTTTTACTAAGAATTTTAATTTTGGTGTTATAAAAAAATTGAAAATTAAACAGTAGTCAAACAAATAGGCTGTTGTAACTTATAAATCAATAAGAAATCTTTTTTTAAATCTCTACGAATAAAATCTGATATAATAGATGTGCGCACTATGACAGCCAAAACAGGTTGCTCGGAATTATAACGGCGGTGATGAAATCTTCTATCCTTCGTTTGATATATATATATATATATATATATATATATATATATATATATATATATATATATATATATATATATAGGAATAATACAAAGATAACATTTTTCAATAGCAGTGCAGTTTTCCGAGGGGAGCGTGACTTTAGATTGTTCCAATGAATTTCATTGCTTATTGTCCGTTTAGTGACACAGATTCCTGATGAAAGCAAATCATCCTGCAACTTTTGTGGAGTTACCATTGGTTTTTGTTTAATTTGACGCATTAATTTACGCGAATAGCTTGATAAAACCTTCCGTGGAGAACTTGTTCTTATTTGGTTTGCAACAGTTTTGTGTTTTTATACCTTGCAGTGACTGAAATAATTGTAGCAAATGGAATATTCAGGTTGACCGAGATTTTCTTCTAAATTTTACCTTCTTTCCATTGCCTAACAATCAATTCTATTTGCGAAATTGTCTATTCCTTACCTCTTGCCATGAAGATAAGATTCTTGCACAAATATCAATTACAGATTATTATATTTGTATCTTTACGCTATAAATAGATTCTGATAACTTTAGTAGAACATTCTAGAATATTCCACTCGAATAATCTAGAGTATTAAAGCAATTTAAAAGCTTTAAAATCTGAAATTTGCATTGTAGGAATATTTTTCACGCATTAAAATGGATAAATGGGATTGATTTCTATTTAATTAAAGTTTTTCTGTTTTCTAGATATATTTCGTTATTATTCACCTGTTTAAAGTTAATGATATGAAAAATATGCTTATTCATTAGGTGGAAATACAATAAATAAAACAATTTATGTGTACGAATAATTGTTTCCCCCACTGTGTGTGTGTGTCTCTCTCTGTGTGTTTCTCTCTCTCTCTCTCTCTCTCTATATATATATATATATATATATATATATATATATATATATATAGAAAGAGAGAGAGAGAATATATATATATATATATATATATATATATATATATATATATATATATATATATATTTATATATATATATATATATATATATATTTATGCTTATACCTTTCTTACAGATACAAATATTTAAGTAAATGTTCTGTTTATAATAAACAGTATTAATAACATTCCCCGGCCTGAATATATGAGACATTTTCATAGAATATATTCGTCCTCCGATAGGAATGACGTGCCTTAACCGATTGGGTCCCAGAAGGTCGTTCGGTTAGCAAGGTCGGTTTTACTGCTTTTAAACTACAATCTTCCATGAATCTCTCGCGTACATTCATATCTGCTCAATGCGTATCCAAATGTAAACAAATGACGTCACACATTATGAAACGGACAAAGTCCGACAAGAATAATAAAAATAATGTATAAACATAAAAATGTCTTAAAATAATTGTCTACATGATCTACGGTCAAACATCTCTTGAGTCAGTGTAAACAACGTTTTGAAAGATTGGATATTCTATTTATAAACATGGATATATGATTTCAACAAGTATAACTTGAATTTTTTTATAGTCGATAAATCTCACCATATTTCGATCATTTCCACTTCAAAATATACCAGTCATTTCTATTCGTATTTAACATCAGTCCTTTCCATTTTTTCCAAGTTGAAATTAGCTAACCTGACAACATATTCTTTTTTTTATAAGCATTTCACCTCAAGCAAGGCGGGAAGCCACTAGCACGCAAGGGGTTACAGAACATTTGGAGCGAGATCAGGTAGGATTGATAGAGGAAAGGATGAGGAAAAGGATAGTGGAGAGGTCAAGGCAACTGGAGATGTCGATTGACATTACATTTAAATAGTTGGAGATTATAGCTGTCAGGGAAACACGAATAGGAAAGGTAGTTCCACAGGCGAGAGGTGCGAGATGTGACGCTATTGGAGTAGAAGAGACGGCTACATTTAACAGTTTCAAGAGTGAAATGGTGAGAGCGGGATGCCAGCCTCGTAGGACGCTTGAATTCATGTAGTCTGGGAACCAGCGATAGCAGCTCATAGGAGCAGTCACCATGAAAGTATTTGTAAAAAAAGACAGAGAGAGGCGACGGCGCGTCTGTGAGAGAGCGACTGCAAACGAGATGCAAGATCAGGGCCAATTACATTGCATATACATCTCTGGACCTTATCAAGAACTCCGAGGCAAACAGAAGGCCATATATGACATTCATACAGGCAATTGTTACAGACTTTTAATAGAAAATTACTATTTCTGTGCCTATGTTTCCCTGTTAATTGAATTAGATTGTTGATAAGATCTGCCAACGAGAAGAAAATACTGTCTAGCATAACGATGCTACTGAATGTTTGGTTATTTTTCTCTTTCCGCTCTTTATACTGCTTGATTGTTTATGTAAGTAAATTTTTTTCTTTTGATTTCATTTGTCTGTATTCTCCCCATATCCAAAGTATTTGGCAAACCTAAGTATTTGAATATAAATCAGAAAATATTTAGAACAGATATTCTTGTTCTTTTATTTTTAACAATGTGAATGTAAGCAAAGAAAATGCACTAATTCTGATTGTAAATTTAATCGTAACTTTATATAAATGATGTCAGACTTAGCTTTGTTACAACTAGAAAATACTGTCTATTTATCCTATGTAAGTTCTGAAGTGTTCCAGACAATGGCATATTACCAAGTGTAAGTGCTGGACAATGATTCTTAATAAGACCAATTTGCCAGTAATTATGCAAGCAACTGATTAGCAATCATTATCGACAATTAAGCACATGCTCCAATAATTAATACGAGATATGTGCTGAGTGATGTGATTTGCACGCAATCAGTTCAGTTAATCGTGGTTGTTGGAGTAGAATCCAGGCCAGCCTAATATGAGTCAGTGAATCATTGAATGCTTGAAATAGTGAGAACTGATTTTGGCAACTTGCATAAATGCATCGATTCATTAGTGCAGACAGGTGCAACCAATATAGCAATTTCCACATCGTTAGTGAATCAAATGCTATTCAGAAGATATTTTCTTCTTTTATTCGCAACCACTCCAAGAGAAGAATATAGAAACGAAAATATAGCAAATGTAATTTCCTTGAACGACTCGAGGATAATATTTCACAAGGGAGTTTTGTCAAGTAAGCGTAAATGTAAAAGAAGTTTGTATATTCCATTAAAAATATATAGTATTTTAATAATTTGTATTGTTATATTTTAACATTGAAAAAGGTTATATTGTGTAATCTTCCATGTTTGTCAGTCCCCCCTGCGCGGGGAAATGCACTATTCCTGTTATGATTTTTACCAACATCATACTTACAAAATATATGACTAGCATTCATTGGTTAATCCCCTTCAATCTAGTTCGCTGATTGGTCAGTTTCGGCCAATCAAATCACCTCCACGCGACAGATCTGTTTTGGCGCCAACTAAGTTTGATCCAGTCACGTGATACAACACATTGTAAAAACCAAAACACGAGTAATTCTCGCCCTCTTCGTTCTCTCTCGCGTCTCATCTCCGCTGCCAAAATGTGACCCTTAAAGACCTCCCGTCTTGACTAATGTAGTCAGACGTAAAATAACTTTACAGCAATCACGCAAGTACAACTCTTAACTTTCTGAACTCTTACCAACTTGTACAATACACAATTCCAAACATTCAAAACGAACACAATCTTCAAATCTACAGTTTAATAATTAATTCTACCCTTGTGAGCTCAGGTACAAATATTTGCTAATCAAAGAGACGTAACTCTGTCTAACCTTTCAGTTTACATGCATGTACATCAAATATTTAATAAATTCAGTTGTTATGTTTTGAATCATTATTTTTGTCTTTTATTAATTGTTGTGGATACAAGATTATTAAACACGCACAATTTTAAGCCTTCTGATCATTCAAACATTCTGATATCTCTTAACATCTTCACACAATCCCAACAATATATTTAATGAATTTTTAAAAAGATTTCTTATTGTAAACAGGAAACAAAGGTAACAATCTTTATGAATAAATTTACGTTAATGTTGCCATTCTCATTACTAAATGTGAGTAATCTGTAACATATAGCTCTTAGTCAAAAGAGATTTAGTTGTACTAATTATTGGATAGTTCTGATTATTTTTCAGCATTAGTAAATTATCCATTCTCCCTCTCAGAATTTGTTATCATTTACAGATATAACTAGATAAACCCACCAACTCCCGGCTCCATTCATGTATAGTAATTGATGAGGACGTTGAATTAAAGATATTGCATTTCTAGCATGAGATATCAATATTTACACTATCTACATGCAAGCTAACGTACTCATATTTTTCGTTGTTATTTTAACGTTTCAGCTTTTGTTTCTTTCGCCCTTCATCAGGTGTTTGTCGATCCAAGAAACCTATCTTCATGCGAGCTATCTTACTGTTCTTTCTCTTTGTTATGTTTTTTATTTTTTAAGCTTTTCACCCCAAGCAATCCTGGACGCCACTAGCACGCAAGGGGTTACAGAATGTTTGGAGGAAGAGCAGGTAGGAGTGGTAAAGGAGAGGATGTGGAGAAAGATAGTGGATCGATCAAGGCAAGGGGGTTACAGAAGATTTGAAGCGAGAGCAGATAGGAATGAAAGGTGAAAGGATGTGGAGAAGGGAAGTGGATAGATCAGGGTAACTGGAGATGTCGATTGACATTACACTTAAATAGTTGGAGATTATATTTGTCAGGGAAACAGGAATAAGGAAGGGATTTCCACAGGCGATTTGTGCGAGACATGAAGCTATTGGAGTAGAAGAGACGTCTACATCTAACAGTTTCAACGGTGAAGGGGTGGGAACGGGATGCCAGCCTCGTAGGACGTTTAAATTCATGAGACCTAGGAATCAGCGAAAGCAGCTCGCCGGAGCAATTACCGTGAAAGTATTTGTAAAAAAGACAGAGCGAGGCAACGTCGAGTCTGTAAGAGAGCGACTGCAGACGAGATGCCAGGTCAGGGCCAATTACATTGCATATCCGTCTCTGGATCTTATCACAAACCCTGAGGCAAACAGCAGGGGCTCCAGACCATATATAGCAGCAATACTCCATCCAATCTCAACGTTTCAGCTTTTGTTTCTGTCGGCCTTCATCAGGCGTTTGTCGATACATGAAACCTATCTTCATGCGAGCTATCTTACTGTTCTTTCTCTTTGTTATCTCAACGTTTCAGCACTTGTTTCCTTCGGCCTTCATCAGGCATATGTCGATTCATGTAACCTACAGGCCATTCCGAACGAAATCCTTTTATTTAAACTACGGGGATATACACTCCTACAGAAGAGCCTCGTGGAGTGAAGCATTATTTAATGAATTCCATGGCATTGTAACTGTGAGGTCCATTATGTACTCGAACTCAGCGGAAACAGTCGAGCAATAATTGAGTAGTACAAAGGACAAGACCTAGACAAGATATTCATAGATATGGGCAGTGATATGGGAACAGTTTAAACAAAGAGATTAAATAAAGACAATTATCGCATGGACATAGTATAAATAAAGTTATTGAAGAGTGTATAATAATGCCCAGATCATGCTTATCATCCTGTTAATTTGAATAAACGAGTGAAGAGTCTTTGATCTTCCTCTATGTAACATTTCCCTTAGGATGCGGCCAATTTCCTGTCTTGTGTAGCTCTAACCAATATTTCTCGTGTTCGACCCCTGCCAATCTTTGTTCTGTCATCGATTTACACAAACTCTTTATATAGTTTATTCGCTGTTTCCTTCTGTCTCTGTTGCCAGGGAGTGAAAATACTGTCCAAGAATTATTTCCGCCTACTGTGTTATAGAAATTTCAGATGTCCCCTTCTGGTCTTAAGTTTTCTTTCTGTTTCCATTCTTCATAAAACTTCGTCGTTGTCCACGTTGTATGTCCCTGATATTCTCAGTATCCATCTGTAGAACCGCTTCTTTTCATCTGTGAGAAAATTATCCAGGATTCATTCACATAGAGGCGAACTGATATTACATAGGGATTCAGTACTCTGTTACTTGTTTTTAATGAATTCGACCTGTTTCTAAATATTCCTTTTAGCTTTAAGAAAGCAGCTTTACTATTCCGATAAGACTTCTATATTTGATGTTAAAACGCATCACAGATAACTGCATTCCTCTAATTGCTTTATTTTTAAACCTCCAATTCATAACTCGCATCTTGAGCTCTCCGCCTTCTTAATAATCATAGAGAAAATTCTAAATATTTATTATGTACTGGCGAAAATGAATGGTTTTAAATAATAATGTCTTATGTAAATCTCTACAGACACCTAAAGCTTACAGTTAGATAAAGACATTTAAGATATAAATTTTAACGTGTTTTAACGAAAACATTGTAGAATAATATCATGAAAGCAAATATAATGAAACAAATATATAATAGGGTGTTATATAAATTTGTTCATTTATTATAATTTATTTTAATACTTATTATGTATGTAGAATCCTGATGAATCATTCAACAATGTCTTCGCCTTCACTGTTTACGACGTCCTGCCAACGATGTGCTAACTGTTCACTGGATTAACGACAGAAATCTCTAGGTTTTGACTCGAAAAATATAATCAAACCACGTTTTAAACGCCACACAGTTGTTGAACGAAAAACCCCAGGAATTGTTAGAATGCGACCGAGAAAGTTGGCAGTCTGAGAGGGCAAAACTCTAGTATAAGTTGGGTGTGACAGGAACTTCCCAACATAGCTCTTTAATTGGATGCTTGTCTATGTTAGCGTTGTCAGGTTGGATAATCATATCGTATCAACAGTCAGGTCTTTGCAGTTGAATTGCCTCTACCATCCTGTTCATGCGTTCAGCATACAGTTTAGCAATGACTGTTTGGTTGTTTTGAAGACTTTCGTCTCCGTACACAACACAAATGTCTCGATCATCTTTGGTAGCTTCGTGATCTTGAATAAAAGCAAAAAGAAAATTATGTCGAACGTGCTCATTCTTTTCTTTATTGCATTTCATCTCAAAGAAAAAAAAGAATCAATAACCTTAAACCAGTTGTCGGCAACCTACAGAAAGCGTGACACGCCAAGCAATTTCCAGTGGTACGCAGCCACAACTGCAATCACGAAGTCCGAAATAATATCTACTACAACACATATTTAGCTGTTTGAGTTTTAATATATACTAAAGTATACATGCTATATATTGATATATAAAATTTATTGTAGAACAGATATATTAACCTTGACTTGTATAAAAATACGTATGATGTTGGTACACTGAATGATTTTAAAAGACTAAGTCAGCACAAAGTAAGCAAAAGGTTGCCAACCACAACAGTTTCACACAAGGAGCAGAGCTACAGAGAAGGAAAAAATTACAAAGATTATTCTTCGTGTTCATTCGAAGAAAACAAAAGAAACGACCGAATATATATAACAACCTAATAGAATAATCTTTCTTTAAGCTCTCTAAAGAGGATTTCAATTTCTCACCAATAATCTTTTTTCGCCGTTCAATTTTAGTTATATTTAGTTAAAAAAATGATATTAAAAAGTTGTTTTATATCCATGTTGTTACATATTTATTCTTCCATATCTACGATGAAGATAAATTATCCTTCTCCAAAATATATCAAGCATTGACCTCACGTTGCTAAATTCTCACAATGTTTATCAATAATGTTTAATTTTAGTAGTGTTGATGGAGTTATGACTTTTCGTTGTCATAAGATCAGACTGAATTTTTTTCTTTCCAAACATTGAGTTATACAAATAGGTTTTTAAAATCAACAAACAGCTCCAGAAATAAGCACACTGTTATACAACATGTTTTCAAAATATTTATTTAAAGGCTTTTCGCCATCTCACAAGCGAATACATATTATCAAACCTGATTTATTTGTTCGTCACCGGGTTTAAGACGGCACAAGGTTGTATGAAATCAGTTAATTTGAGATGTTTCCTTTCTGATATCCATTAAGATCTCTGGAGAGAATTCGGAAATGAGTAATCATCGTTGCCTTGTTTAAGCTCTGGATGTTGGCAGCAAAAACAGAATTTGCTTCAGGCATAAAATATAATTTCATTCACAATTATTGTTGTCCCTTATTTAAAATAGGATTTATCATTTTTTTCGAGATGAAATTATTACTAGCATTATTAACTTATATACTATTATTAGTGTCTACAAATTGGTTTTTAGATTAATATTATATTGGTCTTACCCTGAGGCCGCTTCAGATGTCGGTCGGAGTTGATAACCTTCTAGGAATTTCTCGGCGAACTCTTTATTCAAGAAATCATTCCAATGTAAGTACTACAAGATATCGGATAATAGTTATTATTTGACTTAATTCGTTTTTAATATCAGATCTCTCTTTTCCACCTGTCGGACATTCTTATCATTATCTTTTAGACATCCAAACTATCTGTTTGAGAACTGCGATATTTTCACTTTGTATTTCTATCTATCTATCTATCTATCTATCTATCTATCTATCTATCTATCTAATTATCTATTTATCTATCTATCTATCTATCTATCTATCTATCTATCTATCTATCTATGTTCATTATCTATCTATCTATCTATCTATCTATATATATATATATATATATATATATATATATATATATATATATATATATATATATATATATATATATATAGATAGATAGATAGATATAAATAAAAAAAGACCACTTTAAGGTTCCATGTAATAAATTATTTCACCACAGTCATTCTAAAGGACCGCGGATCATCAGACTTTACTTCCAAAGGTTGAAACTAAAAATGAAAAGAAATTTACAAATTGTTGATGGGCAGTAATAAATATATGTAAATTAACGAAGTGAGGAAGTGAGGGGGGAGAGAGACATGATTGAGTTAGATGCAACATTTCTATTCTTTCAAATTTAAATTCTTTGAGGATATCGAGACATTGACACATTAAATCCGTTAACTTAACGGAAGTTATATATTGATATGGATTTATGGATTATATCCTCCTTGGGTCTACCCATACGGATTACCTAGTTTTTCGTAAACTGAATATATATATATATATATATATATATATATATATATATATATATATATATATGTATGTATATATATATATATATATGTATATATATATATATATATATATATATATCAGTCTGTTCGTTGTTCGTATCTATCTATCTATCTATCTATTTGTCTCAGTCTGCTTTTATCTATATATTTATCTCAGTCTGTTCTTATCTATCTATCTATCTATCTATCTATATGTCGGTCTGTCTGTCTGAGTCTGTTTTTATCTATATATTTGAATCAGTCTGTTCAAAAAAGCAGCTGAAACATGTCTAAGAGATCAGCCAAGAAGCTTCCGTGAATTGGAGTTGGAATTCTATGATTAAAAATAAAGGAGAATACGTTTTGGAGTCCTGATATATTTGGTTCAAGTTCAAAATCCTTATGTGTTTCTGTTTCGACCTGTCTAAGATTAGACGCCATAGAGGTTGTGGCTGGTGTAGAAGAGGACGTAGCAAGTCTGGTGAATAAACATGGCCTCCATACATGACATGAAGTTTAACTGACTCAGACGTCGGCGAACAAGTCTCCAGATTAGAAATAAGTTGAAGATCTGCACAATCAATTGTAACTGTAGAAAACAACGAATGATCTGGAAAGACAAGAACATCTGCCTAAATTCAAAGAAATTATCACATACACATACCATCTCAATCTTTCTACAAGTCTTCGATTCATGGGCATTAACAGCAGATATACAGTGAAGCGTACATGCATTAGAAAAGTGATAATACGAAATAACCTCTGCATCTCCTACATAGAGACAAAATTCTGTCTCCTTGAATCTTGGTAATGGAGTTTAAATAATATGCCAAGTCGGGGTGACAAGATAGTTAGGTACTAATAATATCATATGATATCGAGAAAGTTACCAGATAACGGGTGAACTATGAAAGAAAGGAATAATCTCCCAGTTTGCTTCCCCCGTATAGCCATTAATATAACCACGATATAATAACTTATTTCAAGAATGAAAGGGAATAACTGAAAATAAAGGAATAAAAAAGATGCTTTGTTCTCAGGGAGTTTTAATACGCTAAATCATAAAATATTACATAAACATATTTACATTTTCCCACGCAAAGAAACTGTAATACATGTATGCAACAACAAGCAGTGTAATAATGAAAAAAAGGGAATTAAGCTCGGAATAATATTCTATGCTTCTGGAAAAGACAGATTTAGGTTTCCCAGCTGATATTCGAACAGGCCGGATTTATTATCTCTATCACTAGTGAGGGCATATACATTTAAAATAGGAAACGGTGAGTCATGTGTTTTTCCAAATACTGGTTGGCAAGCCGGAGATAATTTCTCTCTCTGGTGAAAATATATGTCCAAGGCAAAACGGTGTCATGAGCTTGTAAGATGCACTACATGACAGCTGTCTTGCATTGGTACAGGGGCCCGGGTTCAAGCTAAAATATTATAGCTCGGTTTGACTCTTGGAAGTCGAAAGACGAATTGACGACTTTCTTCACTCTATGAAGTAACGTCAAACCGCGAGATTCATGTGGCACATGTGACTTCATCTCAACCAGACGGATGTAATCGCCTTTTGTATCAATCAACTGTTATTTTATTGATCTTTCTGCTTATTTACAACTCATTCATCCCGTCCCTTGGGGGGAGAATTAAAATACACACGCATATGTATATGTATATATATATATATATATATATATATATATATATATATATATATATATATATATGTATATATATATATACTCAGCTGTATGGATATGAGTATGTGACAGTGGGTTTTGCGCTTGTACGATCATCAGAAAAACAGTTTTTTTTTTAAATGAATTTATTTATTCTATATATATAGTTTGACTATGTTTGGTGGCCGGACGGAACATTTTCATCTGTGTATGTTTGGGGTGACACTCTCATACACATAGACACACATACATGCATGTGTACGCATAGTAGTTCACACAAACACATACACATAAATAATCCGCGACTAGTCGCAGATACACATTCATCCGCTTGGGCATACATACATACGCAGTTGTAATTCTATTTCGCTGTCGAAACCATAGCAGCGTCACAATGTTAGTCATATGTTAGCTCTATCTTTGACATTGGGCGCTTTCCACTAAGTAATGCACATATTAAATAATATATATATATATATATATATATATATATATATATATATATATATATATATATATATCCAGTCGAATCCA
>OZ038485.1:127048829-127058829 GCA_964036315.1 Acanthosepion esculentum
AGTCAACGACGAAATTATTTGTACACACATCAAATTTTAATATTTTTATCCATTTCTCAGAATCTAAAGCCCGCATGGGGCCAGGTTTTTTATATGTTAAGAATTAAAAAAACGAAAGGAATATAAAAATGAGTTTTTCAGAACAATAGGATAAATACAACAATTTTAAAAGGTGGATTATGCAAAATAGAAAAAGACAATTTTGACAATATTAATAGTCAATAGCATGGACCCTCATCTTTATAATTTCTGCAATTGTTTTTATGAGTTTTGAACTAGTGTTTTTTCTGGGATTTTCTTCCCTTCTTCAATTGCTACATATATTATTCTTGAAAGTTTTGGGTGCCCGAAGATTTACTCGAACTTTCAATTCTTGCCATAGTTTTTTTCAATCGGATTTAAGTCAGGACTCATTGAAGGCAGAACTGTAATCTTCATTTTCTGAAGTCACACAATCACTGATTTAGACGTATGTTTGGGATTATTCTATTAGTATAAAGTAAATCGCCGACCTAGATGAAGATTTTATAGATTTTCATCCGGAATTTTGATATTTAGTCTGCAGATTTCATTATTTCTCTTATTATAATTAGTTATCCTGTCCCTCGAGCTAAAACAATCCCAAAACGTCATCGAGCTGCCTCCATGTTTTAATGTGGACACTGTGTTGTTGGGAAGGAAAGCCTCACTTTTCTTGCTCCAAATCTTCTGAATGTCATTATGTCCAAAAAGCTCTGTTTTTGTTTATCGTTCCATAGTACTTGTTCCCGAATGCAATTTTCTTTGTCCAATAATGTTTGACAAAATTAAACCGAGCAACAATGGGACATGATTTGTGAAGAGGGGTTCGTTTTGCTTGGTTTCTATACAACCTATTTCTCTTTAAACAACTTTATAATGTGCAAGTACTTACGCTGATACCCATCGTATCCAAATTTTTGGTGATGTCTTTCAATTAAAATCTTGGGTTTATATTAACCTTGCGATACAATTTTCCAGAAGTTCTCGGTGAAAATTTGTTTTTTCTTCGACGCCCTGGGAAATTCTCTGTCGTACCAAACTGTATAAACTTCTTTATAACGGACTGAATCACAGATGTAGGGATAGCTAACCGGTTTGAAATGAAGCTGTAACTACTTCCCGCCTTGTGGAAATTAATAATTCTCTGTCTCATGTCAAAGCTAAGTTCCTTTGTCTTCCTCATCGTGTTGTTAACGTAAGAATAAAAAATGGCGACACTCTATGTACCACGTGATATTCTTTACTGGAATTATCACAAATATTATACTGGATAGATAATCTAGATGGCTTCACTGATAAAATAATCATGTAAATTACTTACATGAATCAATCAATTTAAATCGATATTTTCTATTGTACGAATAATTTTGTCTTTTCCAATTTTGCATAATTCGCCTGCCAAATTTGTTTATTCAACCTATTGTTCTGATAATTGTGTTTTATATTTCTTTCTTGTCCTCAACATATAAAATCCAATCATTATACGCGCATTAGATTCGTAGAAATGGATGAAAAATATTCCAAATTGATGGGTGTACGAATAATTTCGTCGTTGACTGTACATCGTTTCAGCAAACAGAATATTATGGTAGGTCGATGGGTTTCAAATTTCCCCACATTTTTCAGCAAAAGAATCTTCCACTCATCTGGTACCAACTATCATACACGTCTGAACACCGATAATTTCCGTCGTTTTTGTCATGAGCCTGGGAGACAGAGATTTCAACCCCCCCCACACACACACACAAACACACACACACACACACACACGCGCGCGCGTTCACGCGCGTAATTAGACACATCAAAAAACACACACACATATAATTTTATTTATTCCAAAATTATAACATAAACATGTTATAACATCACTACAAAAATAGCCATTTTGTTTCAACGATGGTATTGAACTCAATCACTTTGTAGGATACCAGTAGTGTTGAAACAAAATGGCTATTTTTGTAGTGATGTTATAACATGTTTATGTTATAATATTGGAATAAATAACATTTGCTCTACTCTGTATTGAGCATATTTTTAAGAATAACGTTATTGGTTATTGGAATATTATTCCGTCTACACTAATCCTATACTTATGGATTGTCTTACGTATGTATCTAGAGTAATAAATTTGCTGACCGTATTTGGAAAACCAAACATTCCTATAACTCAAGATACATACATAAAAGAATCCATACATCCAGTTAAAATTTTAAAAAAAATCATCCTTGATAATGGTTATGATTATAGCGAAAATGTGTCGAATATACAGAATATTCGGAGAATTTCTACTTAATTTATGTCCACAATATATATATATATATATATAAGATCACAAGACAAATTAAATAAGAACATTTTACCTTAGTATGATATCAGTCGTTTACTATCCAAATACACAATATATGTGTGTGTGTATATGTTTGTGTGTGTGTGTGTGTGTGTGTGTGTGTGTGTGTGTGTGTGTGTGTGTGTTTGGTGTGTGTGTCTGCGTGTTTGTGTTAATGTGTGGATATAGAAATCAAAATTTTAAATGGTGACAGTCAGTTGCTCTCTAGCAGTCTAGCAATTTCAGTAGTAATAAGATTAAACCTATCATCCATTCTAGGATTTGGTGTCGATTCATAAAGTCGAGTCCCAAAGATGAGGATTCTTCAGAGCAATTGCCAGGGAAAGACTCACAAAAGCTACGTTAGGTCGGTGGGAAAGATAGTGAAGCCGAAATTTCAGGACAGATCCGATAACATTTCAGTTTCTTTCGATTTGTCAAGAATTTGTAGATACATAACCGAAGCACCACACCAGATAGGTTCGTGCGAGGAAAAATTATCTAGCCAGGCACAATAAATCGACTCTCTTTGCGGCAAACCTAGTAATTGATTCTGTACAATCATTTCAATTGAAGGTTAGCATTGTCTGAGTTTGTATATGCGCCTTGTCATAAAATATTACCGACTGGTATAATTACACTACACTCACTCATAAATTAGAAAATACTTATAAAAGTCATGAATGGAATTATGAAATATTATCAAGTTTAATGTGTAAAATATTTCAGTAATGATTTTACATATGTTAAACATAAACATATAAAAACTTTTACGGTTATGCGAAATATTTTTAAAAATTTTCTAGCTTTTTATTTCAAAATTTCACATATTTAGCAAGGTTATTGAAATATTAGCAAATATTATATCATAGCTAAAATTATAAAAACTGTGCGTCCGCACTCTTTACGTGCTTTGATGAATATTGAAAGCAGAGGCATTGTAATAACGATAACTGTATAACGAAAATATTAATATATAACATTTGGTTACATATTGCGTTCAGAATTCGTTCATTCATGGAAGATTTTGTATTTCTTCATATTAAATAAACCGTCAGACATTCTGCAAAACTGCCGCCCTGTATAACTTATTCTTCTAAATTCGCCACAATTTGAAAATTGGGTTTAGTTCGTCACGACAAGTGTGTTTGGAAAACATTTTCATTATTTATTCGTATGTGCGGTGGTGATTATATTCTGAAATGTCGACCATGGACGTTCATAAACCAAAACACGAATTCGACAGCTTTTATGCAAAATTTAATTTGAAAAAAAATGGTGTTACATGCTTATAGCCACCTGAAATCACCTTCAGAAATGGTCCGTTATTAGGCATCTTACTTTGTATGATATATCCTTAATAGTCAGAATCGTTCTGGTCTGAATTTTATCTGCAGTGCGAAAACAATGCTGAGCCTTACGTTCATAACTGTAAAACATGATTCTATCCACCATTCAGCAACCAGTCCTTGGTGAAATCAGGTTAAACACCACTTGAACACAACAGGCCGGTTTACGGCAAACCATCCCCCACTTATGTTTATCGGAAATAAACTCAGACACCTGTCTATTGTCCGGCCAAACATTCTGCACTTATAAACGGTCTGAGTATTACGTGATGCTTAAGAATTTCCGGTGACAATCGATCCTCACCTCCCACAGTAATCTTCTGATCGATTACGTGATGTTCAGGTAGAGACACCTACTGTATAATCGTGTAGGATTTTACCATTTGTTCGGGATAATTGCATTTATTGCTTTAAGCATCGTTATCCTCGTCTCGGCAAATATTCACGTAGAAAGCATTGATTGCCCACACATTGGCATTCCTGTGCCAATGCAATCTTGTTAACCCCATTTCTCAACGTCGCAATATGCCAAGTAAAACTATCCCGAGTATATATGTATATACTGTATTCTGTCTTGTCTCTTTGTGCATTGAAATGTGTTTTTTTAAGCGTTTCACCGCAAGCAAGGCGGGAAGCCACTAGCACGCAAGGGGTTACAGAGAGTTGGAGCGAGGGCAAATAGGAGTGATAGAGGAAAGGATGAAGCGAAGGATAGGGGATAGATCAAGGCATCTGGTGACGTCGATTGACATTACATTTGAATAGTTGGAGATTATAGCTATCAGGGAAACAGTAAAAGGGGAGGGAGTTCCACAAACGAGAAGTGCGAGACATGAAGTTATTGGAGAAGAAGAGACGGCTACATTTAACAGTTTCGACAGTTAAAGGGTGAGATCGAGATGCCAGCCTAGTAGAACGCTTAAATTCATGAAGTCAGGGAAACAGCTCATCGTATCTGTTACCGTGAAAGTATTTGTAAAAAGGATAAATGGAGAGTGACTGCAAACGAGATGCCAGATCAGGGCCAATTACATTGCATATCCGTCTCTGGGTTTACATAGTAGAAATATGACGTTTCGATTTATTATTCTCAAAAGGAAACTGGCCTTGACTAACAATAACACTGACTCAACAAACTCTTCATATCCACAAATGGAAAAACTATCTATGTTAAAGGAAGATATATAGCGGATGAAACATGGACCCAGTGTAAAAGAAGTGTGTAAATATTCACATCATGTGAAATATTATCTAAAATATGAATAATATATTAATAAGAATTAATAACGGAAGTATTACTGTATTTTTCGCCATACAAGACGAATCTTTCCTAAAAACAACCCTGAAAAATAAGTGTGCGTCTTCCAAGACGTATATAAGGCAGCTCCCAGGCTCAATTAAGATAGAACAGTCACTTAGTCGGGCTGACTGAGAGGGGCGTGGATTTCCATGTTGAATCATTACACTATAGTATTAGCTCCCTATTTAATTGTGCCTTTTAGATGATATAATCTCAGTACTGAGGTGTTAAATTTATTTTCAAGACTATAAACACTCCAGGAGCCTAGCTACAAGATTAAACATGCTCAGTTTACTAGCAGCGGCGGGAGCCATTCTGCTCTTGATTGGTATGTCATTGCATACAGACAAAATCAGAAACAGCAACGAGCAGTTTTAAATCTGTCCATTTAACCAACTTTAACATAGCACGAACTTCTCTCTTGGTCGATTTTCTTGGCCTACCTGTACACTTTCTTGCTTCACACAAACCACAATCATCGTAGACCTTAAGAATACCGTGAACAACACTTTTTGACTTGTTAACAATGTTTGCAATAGACCCAATACTTAAATTATCCTTCTTTCGAAGCTTAATAATCTGCTGACGAATTGGTAACGGAGTAAGTGGCATTATATTAACAAAATACACTGCAGATATTCTAACTAATGTTTAGTAAACGAACCGTCACGTAAACAAATTTTAAAAAATTAGAGTTCGCTGGTTAAATATACTAAAACACGGAGTAAAAGCAGCCTTCTGATCATTTTGGTCGCCATGAGTTTTGCAGTAAATAACTAAATCATCTATAACTTTGTATTATCCTTTCAAATTACATCAAAATCTCAGACAATACAAATTAATATCGTATTTATTCTCTGTGAAAATTATAGAATATAAAACAACATTGATAACAACTTATACCTACTTTTCAGACGAAAACAATGCCGTTCTGAAGATTTTGATCGAAAGTGTATATATGTATGTGTGTGTAAAATTTTAGATATACCTTATATCTGTCTATCTATCTATCTATCTATACATATACATATATATATATGGTATACCTTATATATATATATATATATATATATATATATATATATATATATATATATATATTCATATATGTATATGTATATATCATGTATATGTAAACTTTTAATATATATATGTTTGTTTATGTGTCTGTAAAATTTCAGGTATACTTTATACATGATATATATATATATATTATATATATATACATATATACATATGTATATATATATATATATATATATATATATATATATATATATATATATATATATATATATATATATATATCAAGTATGTGCTGCACTTCAATTTACATTACATGAATCATTCATACAAAAAGCAGATAGTGAAGTTAATGATATAAATGGTAAGAATCACTCTCGCAAACAATTTTAATAAAATACATTAACCTCGAACCCCTTGATGATCATAACATTCAATAACGGGCTCGAGGTTAATGTGTTTTATTAAAATTGTCTGCGAGAGTGATTCTTACCATTTATATCATTAACTTCACTATCTGCTTTTTGTATGAATGATTCATGTAATATATATATATATATATATATATATATATATATATATATATATATATATATATATATATGTGTGTGTGTGTGTGTGTGTATGTTTGTGGATAGACAGTATGAATATATGTTGAATTTTTTTATACAATTAATAGTTAAATTATTTTAGTGTGGGATAAATTTATGTATTATATATATTAAATAACAAAAGGTCATGAATATATATATATATATATATATATATATATATATATATATATATATATATATATATATATATATATATATATATATATAATATATATATATATATATATTTATGTGTGTGTGTGTGTGTATGTTTGTGGATAGACAGTATGAATATATGTTGAATTTTTTTATACAATTAATAGTTAAATTATTTTAGTGTGGGATAAATTTATGTATTATATATATTAAATAACAAAAGGTCATGAATTTAATTGCTGTCTTGATTTTTTTAACATTTTATATCTATTTATGTCCTTTTGCGAAAGAGTAATTTTTTCAATAATAGAGATATTTGAAATCCGGCCTACAGATTTATATTTTGATAAGTCTCACACTAGAACATCTCGAGAATATTCCGCCATCATACCTTAATTTAATTCTATTTGTAAGTTTCGAATATTTTAGATCAAAATTGTAGCTGAATTAATTTCTATATATAACTAATGCATTTTATAAATTGTTGTGTATAGCATATGATTAGATAATATAAATATTAACTGCATGTGAAAAAAGAAAACAACTAAATCATTTACTTACTTTGTTTTTCATAAAACTACTAAAATTGTCATGCTTTGTAATTAGTTAGATTTGTAAGGTAACCAGATTAACACAATTTGCGCTGGATAAATTGTCGCCTATTTTATTTTTAATTTCATGCATGACGTCGTTTGTTTTTGATGTTGTTAACTGCACAGTAAAGTAGGGACAGTTGGGCAACGTCTTTGAGAAATAGAGCAAGATGACGCAATTACTTTTGCCAGAAATTTGGAAACGGCATACTGTACTCGTCCAGTAAGAACATTTCAGAGTATTTGTCTGTAAATCTCAGGACAGTTCGCAGGATTCGGAAAGAGTTGGATGAGTCTATTGGTGATTACAAAGGTACGCTAGCTCGGCAAACTCACTCTCGAATTTGTTGGTGAGGTTCTCAAACTCAACATGGTGGCCTACATCAATTCCTTGAGTAGGTAATGCTGCCCTGGGTCAAGCGTGCGACTGCTAGAAGAACCTATATCTAGAAAAAGACTCAGCACTATGCCACACAAATTAGGAGAACACAATCATAGCTGTCAAACAATTTCTGTAACCATATCAGCACTAACAACTTTCCAGGCTGCAATCCCGTTGATTATTATGCCTGGGGCGTAGTTGAGCGAGAAATCAGAAAAACTTCTTGTAACACCAAAGATGAACCGAAAGCAAGAATTCACCATCTTAAAGAAGGAAACCATCCAGAAGTGATGCAGGATATTTAGACGTCATGTGGATGGCATGGTTGAAGCCCAGAGCCATTTTATTGAATAAATTTATTCTTTAGTATTTCAAGATATTTTAGTGTAATTTTGGCAACCATATGAGTTAAAATGAGATTTCAGTGTTATTTTTATTTTTGTGGAATATAGACGACAATTTATCCATTGTCAACTGTATTTATGAGTGTCTCGTAATTTTTTAAAAAAATCCAACAAATTAACAATATTTTCACCTTTGTTTATAAATATGTGTGGCAAGATGAAACCTTTACATTGATAAAGTCCATGAGCGTTTGAAAAGCGTCGGCTAAGATAAGTTTTCCTTTTGTATATATATATACATATATATATATATATATATATATATATATATATGTAAAGAAGCTAAAGCAATCGCCCAAAAAGTATACCTAGATGACCGAATAAGATGCAGCAGCAAGGTGCAAGCCTTTATCACACTAAAAAACCACAAAGTAAATTTCAAAATCAACCCTGCATGCAGACTCATAAACCCAGCCAAAAGCGAACTAGGTAAAATAAGTAAAACGATACTAGAAAGAATTAATTCTGAACTTAGGAAGAAGTTAGGAGTAAACCAGTGGAAAAATACAAAAGCAACTATTGACTGGTTCCACAGCATAAATAACAAACATAATTGCCACTTCCTACAATTAGACATAAAATAATTTTACCCATCCATAACAGAACGCATGTTAGATAAGGCCATCAACTTAGCTCTGGAACAAATTATAATAAAACCAAACGAAATCGACATCATTAAGCACTCCCGTAAATCATTACTATAAAATCATTACAATAAACAAATAAACGACTTCCGGTAAAATATCTGCCAAAATACCTACACAAAATGCACCACTGACCCGTATATATAAATAGCCGAGAAAAATAACAGCATTCGTGGCCCGACGATTGCATCTAGCATGAAACAGTGTTGACTTCTATGTTCACTTTTATATTTACACACGCTCTATCTCTGATATTGAGCACTTTATCCCATAAATATACCATACTTTAGACTATATTTCTTCATATATATATATATATATATATATATATATATATATATATATATATATATATGAATTTACACACACATATATGTAAAATTATAAAATATAGAATATTTGTAAAATGACAATATTATTAAAGACAAAAAGAAAATTTACCTTATCCAACGTGTTTATCATGACAAATATGATATTATTTTGTAAAGAATATGTAGATACAAAAGCAAAAATGTCATTGGGTTTCACAAATTTTTAGGTAATAGAAAGCTCATAAATATTCATCAAGATAACTGAAATATAAGTTGCCTGAAAGTTGCCTGAATTAAACCTGATGAATATTTATGTGCGTTCCTATACCTAAAAATTTCGAAAAAATCAATAACATTTTCGTCTTGTATATAAATACTTGTGACATAATAAAATCCTAGCATTTGACTTGATAAAATCCCTCCGTGGTTTAAATGCATCGTTTAAGAGAAGCATTCCTTTTTTCTTCATTCCTATATATATATATATATATATATATATATATATATATATATATATATATATATATATATGAAAAATATACTCTTATATCAGAGATAGGGCGTTTGTAAATATCAAAGTGAACATTGACGTCGACACTTAGAGGCGACAGTCTGTTTCATGATAGACGCAATCGTCAGGCAGGTCAGGATAAAAAATAAAAATAATTGAACTGACTTAATGTAATCTTAATTTCAATGTTAATATATTGTTCTGTTTAATTAAGACATTGGCCTGACGATTGTGTCTAGCATGAAACAGCCTGTCGCCTTCAATGTTCAATTTTATATATATATATATATATATATATATATATATATATATATATATATATATATATATATATATATATATATAGGTAAATCAAATGAATGTCTGACTTTTTTTAATTTCAAAGTA
>OZ038485.1:127063829-127073829 GCA_964036315.1 Acanthosepion esculentum
TAAGTAATGTTTCTTTCAAATTACATTAAGTATACTTTAATCATTGTAAATTTCCTAAGATAACAAAAGAAAAAGGTGTAATTGATTTTTCATGATTTTTTAACTAACAAACTATGATCTTTCCGACAGAAATGTCGATAAGTTCGATTTTACGAATTTTTTTGACTCGAAAAAAAAACAAGATTTTTAATAAAATTTTTAACATTTATAGGAAGGATTAAAAAATCTGAAAAAATATTCAGAAAATATTTTGGTCTTTCCTCTTTAATAAGAACATAAATATTTAAACGTTAAAAATTGTTTTATCAATTTGGGGACCTTTTGTCGTCAAGGTATACCGCTTTTTAGCGAAATATTGGACATACCTATATTTATTGCTGAAGAGCTCCATCGAGATTTTTAACAATGTAAATTAAAGGTTTATCCAAATTATTAATATCGTTCCTTAACTTTTGTCCAGTAGCTTATTTCCTTTGTTCCATTTAATCTTTATTTTAAAAAAAAGTCTTATGTAAATCTTTGTAACTTTGTATAATATTTATGCATTACAACCTAATCTTTATTCGGTAAAAATGTCATTGCTAATCATGCATTACTTTTAAAGTAATACACATATTTATGGCTTTGTTGTTTCCTTTCCTTATATTATGGCCGCTACTATATATATATATATATATATATATATATATATATATATATATATATATATATATATATATATATATATATAATAGTAGTAGTAGTAGTAGTCGTATAAGTATAAGTAACTGCACTCGTTTCGGAAAACCTTCGGTTTCTTGATTTGCAAATAATCATATCAATACCGAAGGGAAAATGGTATGAAATAAAGAAAAAGCCAAGATGATGAACGCCTGTCGAAATCAATCGTTCGGCATGCAAGTCCAACCCCCCCCCAAACATCCCGATACGAGTACGCAACTAACTAAATAACGTGCTCAATACAGTAAGTGGAGCAGACCTAGTTAAACCTAGAGAGCCAGACAAACCTACCAAGTTTTCACCTAAGTGGATCATCAGGGAAAGCTGACTAAAAAGGTAAAAAAGAACGGTATACTTATAGTCTATAAACAAAGACCAAAACCACGCGAGCAAATGAAAAACAAACAACGGGAAGGGTTGGGGAAAACTTTTATTCGAAAAATGGCATAAAATGGAGGTGGGACAATTTAGAGAAAAACAGGGACAACAGGGGGTAACGACCATTTATTCTGGGGAGACGAGACGTAATCCAATAAAAAAAATTATTTATATATATAGTTATTCTATCCAACGTGCGTGGCATGCCGAGTCTTAACTGTGAAGTTTGGATCTAGTGCAGTCAAGGAATGAAGTTCGCTTGAATATTTTTAAATGGCATAGTGATACAGCAGATAGAGGGTCTTGCAAATTTTCGTTTCTGGAAATGGGCTTTAGGGTTGCACCCAGAAATCCGTGTAGACACTTTTGAACTCTACCGAATGTGGAAAGGGATGCCTGGGAATATATCGCAGCAATACCGGATCTGAAGCTTATAAAATCTGGGGGAGTTTCAAGCGTAATACGAAATATATGAGACTGGAACACGAAGTAATTTTGCTGAATACGATTTTCGCACAGCAAACGCACGTAAAAAGTAAACAGTTGGCATATTGATCTCGAAATTTCGTCGCAAATAATCAATAATACATAAGTAAATGCGAGTCTGTGTATGTGTACACATCCATTCTGACAAAACTGCATATGTTTGCGATTTTATTCGGATTATGTTTTCATATTATTTATATTAGAATAATTTAAGACGGTATATAATATAAACCTTTAATGCGAACGCAGGTATTTGCTTCCTAATGGTAAGAAAATATTTAGAAAAATAGATTCAGCTAATATGTAAAAAATATTACAAGAACATGATAGTTCTAGCGATTTGATGAATAGTGAAAGATTTTTTACCAATGCTAATTGGATTGCAGGAAGTCTTCTTCCTTTTAACATCAAGGGACTTTGGCTTTTCTTGACGTGTTTGGCATTCTGTCTGCAATCCAGTGTTTTGCGATGAGCCGACATCAACAAAGATACAGAGACAAATGGCGCGAACTGAACTCAATACAAATCAGACGTATAATAAGATAATTGCAGATGCGCATTCATTAAACAGAGTACACACACACACACACACACACACACACACACACACACACACACACACACACACACACACACACATAGATTCGTTATATGTTGTTTCAGCAGTTAAATTTATAACTCAGCAGCATGATCCCCCCAACGGATAATATAAAAACGAATTTTATGTTTATAAAGAAATATAGTCTTAAAGTGTGCTATATTTATGGGATAAAGTGCTCAATATCAGAGATAGAGCGTGTGTAAATATAAAAGTGAACATAGAAGTCAACACTTAGAGGCGACAGTCTTTTTCATGCTAGATGCAATCGTCATGCAACGTGCAACGCGGGCAAAAATAATTGAATTTGAAAATAAAAATTTGAATTTTAAGAACATTTATTTAGAATAATTTTATCGGTTTAACTTTTCTATGATTTTCAAAATTTAAACCGAGATGAAGATAGAAGTGACGATGCTATCATATTTCTCGCATCAACGTTTGCATTTTCAAATTTTTTCCTCTCCCTCCCTCTCTTTTCTATTCTCTCTCTCTCTCTCTCTCTCTCTCTCTCTCTCTCTATATATATATATATATATATATATATATATATATATATATATATATATATATACATTGCCGGCAATAATTTACCCCATTTTGTAACATTTGTAATTTTCTAGTAATATTTGGAATATCCTCGAACAGAAAAGATTTCCCATTGGGATCTTTCTCAGTTCTAGTGTGTCTAGTTCTGAACATTTTTCACAATTTAATCTAGATGCAAGTGTGCCTCTACGAAGCAGTACAGTTTAAATATTTCTAAATTATTGCTCTACAGTTGAATAAATGTATTAGGTTGTAACGAAATTTCAAAACCTTATGAAAATAAATTTACAATGCTTGTAGAAATGTGTTTGAATTATGAGTTACCTGTGCATTACAAAGATTATTGTTTCAAAAACGTATAGCTAGCAATATCATTGTTTCAAAAACTGGCAACATCATTGTTTCAGAAAAGTGTAGTTGGCAATATCATTGTTTCAAAAAAGTATAGTTGGCAACATCATTGTTTCAAAAACGCATAGCTGGCAACATCATTGTTTCAAAAAAGTATAGTTGGCAACATCATTGTTTTAAAAAAAGTATAGCTGGCAACATCATTGTTTCAAAAAAGTATAGTTGGCAACATCATTGTTTCAAAAAGTATAGTTGGCAATATCATTGTTTCAAAAACGTATAGTTGGCAACATCATTGTTTCAAAAACGCATAGCTGGCAACATCATTGTTTCAAAAAAGTATAGTTGGCAACATCATTGTTTTAAAAAAGTATAGCTGGCAACATCATTGTTTCAAAAACGTATAGTTGGCAACATCATTGTTTCAAAAACGTATAGTTGGCAACATCATTGTTTCAAAAACGTATAGCTGGCAACATCATTGTTTCAAAAACGCATAGCTGGCAACATCATTGTTTCAAAAAAGTATAGTTGGCAACATCATTGTTTCAAAAACGTATAGTTGGCAACATCATTGTTTCAAAAACGTATAGTTGGCAACATCATTGTTTCAAAAACGTATAGTTGGCAACATCATTGTTTCAAAAAATATAGTTGGCAACATCATTGTTTCAAAAACGTATAGTTGGCAACATCATTGTTTAAAAAACGCATAGCTGGCAACATCATTGTTTCAAAACAGTATAGTTGGCAACATCATTGTTTCAAAAAAGTATAGTTGGCAACATCATTGTTTCAAAAAAGTATAGTTGTTTCAATGTGCTGGAAAAGACCTGGAAGGTCACTATTTTCACATAGCTGGGACCCCAACAGGTGCTACCACCCCGGGTCAGAGTGGAACTGGGAACACCAGCATTTAAGAGGTGGTTCCACGCTTCCTCAAAACCTCCTGAACAGAGGCCTTGCTGCTGGATGCAGTTTAACGTCGTACCCAGGACGCGAATATTTCTGTGATCTTTCGATTAAAATTTGAGATATAAACGATGCGGTTTTGTTTTTTTTTTTAGTTTTGTTTCAGGCAGTTGATTAAAATCTGAGGGTATTTTCTCTGACGACTATTTCTCTCGCCTTTTCTAGTCTGTGGTCTCTTCTTCTTTTTCTGTTTGAGACGATTGTACAGATTCGCTTAGCTAGGTTGAGTGGTTTGTTGGTACGCGTGAGTTTCGGATGCGTATATGTAAAAAAAAGGAGATACTATCGAGAGTAAGTCGGGTTTAGTTTAACGTTGCTTTAATGCCAGTACCACTTCATAAAAAGAAAAACTGATAAAATACATATAACAACAGAAGGACAAATGGATTCTACAAATCCAGAGAAACAGACAACACAATTGTAACTAGAGAAATGAACCCAGACTGAACCAATCCCGACATATAACAAACAAATACCAGGGGCAGAACAACATATACAATACAATACAGCAATACACACACACACACACACACACACACACACACACACACACACACACACACACACAGACGTATATATATATATATATGTATGTATATATATATATATATATATATATATATATATATATATATATATATATATATATATAAATGTGTGTGTGTCTGTGTGTTCATGATAAAATGGAGATCAAATATGGGTCAGAATAGAGATATCATTTTAATATATTTTACTTTTATGAAGCTTGCTAGAATAATATCCACCACACACACACACTATACGGCTTACCGAAACACACAAACACGACACACCCATCAGACACATTATGTATCAACAGTGCACCCTACAGATTAGCTAGAGCTTTTGCAAAAGTCTGAAATCAGTTCCTAGAAATCATAAACACAACACATATCAAACACTCTGCTGACTTATGCAAAAGAATTTCGAAACGTAAATATGGAGAACATGGCGTACCTAGACATCAAATCATTATACACCAAGGTAACAATCACAAATTGTTTCTACATATTGAGGAACCACAGCAAAATACGAAGAAAGGCTTCCTCTACCATCTACAAAATTATAAAAAAATATATAAACTAATCACTAACCACAGTCTCTTCTCTTTCAACAATATCTTACAATCAATAATTCGGCTTATCTATGGGGTCACCTAACAGTGTGATTCTCGCTTGCCCTTTACTAGAATAATTAGAATCCGATCACTTTTGACACATCATATCAATTAGCTATATTTATCTAAGACATATATACGGCGTCTTCTTATTACATCCTGTTATGGGTCTTACTTATAACTACAGAATGAACTCTTCCTAACACTATGTATACTACGCCTCACAAGACAGATAGACGAATATAATCGAGCCGATAGTAGTTCACTCAAACCAGACTGACAGCCATACTAAGACCTTCCACATCTTGTACTATTGTTCCGTGTAATATATCTCTTGTGTTCGTGTTGTTCTTCCTAGGTCCTAACCTGGACCATAACATATTCCCAAGATATAAACCTGTTAGTCATAATAATAAAAGTCAGTATGTTGAACCTACCACTGAATTCACACACGAATTTGAAGTAAACAATTCTTTAGATTTTCTTGACATGTTACAAATACGCAACAATGAGAAATTAGATTTTAAATTATATCGTATAGTCACAAACACAAACAACTTCTATTCCTGACACAATCAAAAAATAAAATGTGTAATAGTCATAGGATTCTACTTTAGAGCCTTTAGGATATGTAATTCGGAATACTTAAACGAAGAAGAGGGATATATTGAGAAAACTTCAAACTTCTATACTACCTACATCATTTTATCCATAACGTTAAAATACGAGCTTACAACAACGACAAACTCAAAAGAAACGGACACCACTAATAAACCCTCTAACAAAAATTGCACAGAATTCATAATTCTGACGGCCAACACTCTTTCTACTAAACTCGCTAACAAATTACTCATCAGTAATGCCACCACTTTCAAGACAACAGGAGATATAATTAGGAAAAAATAAACCCAACACGATTTGAAATGCTGCGATTTATCAAATAAATTGTTTAAAATGCAAAAATGTTTAAGTAGTGAAGACATCAGGCGATCTAAAATCCCACATCTATGAACACAGGAGAGACTTGCATTTGGAGAAACTATCTAACTCCGTCGCTTTGCATCGAAACCATGCGGTACAAAACGGATTTCACTATTGCCACTCTAATTAAAGAACATAGTTCTTTAAGGAGAAAATACATTGAAAACATGATAATAACGTTATTACCAACTATAAACACATGTCTAAATCATTACATTACATCGCTATCTTTCCATGGATCAATTCTTGAAGAATATAAATTATATCAATCTAATAAAAAGAATATATTCCTAACGAGGCAAACCATAAATTAGAAACATTTGAGTCATGTGTCCGTGCGTTGACTGCACAAAGTTGAAGATAAAGACATACACACACATACACACACAAACACATACACACACACATACACACACACACAATTTTACCATCCAATGTCCACTTAGACAAACAAGAATCTTCACAAACCTACTTACCCATAGAATTGTATATGGTTTTAATACACGTAACACGTGTCTGACCAATGAGAAATAACCCAACCATAATTGAAAATACCAGTGTTTACTGTCTTTTTTTCTGTTTTGACTCAATCTCTGACATAGATGTAATTAAACTGAAACAGGTTATATTGATATACGTTTCCTATCTGTTCATTTATTTTATCATATATATATATATATATATATATATATATATATATATATATAAAGTGAGAGAGAGACAGACAGACAGACAGGCAGATAGATAGATACATAGATAGATAGATAGATAGATAGATAGATAATGTGACAATAAAGATAAGGACAAGAGTTAGAACAATGTAAATAGTGTAAATATTTAAAATTGCTAATTTGCCTATTTACACAGTTTACACGGTTTTAACTGTTCTCCTCATCTTTAATGCCATATAACCGACGTTTCGGCCGTTGTAGACTTAGGCTTTCTTCAGGCGATATATGTGGGAATTTCAAACCGACTCCTTTATTTAGTCCAAGGACGTAGGTTGAGTCATCTAAAAAGGGACTTGCCACTAAATGTGTGCGTTCAAATACCTGGTAACAGCAGAGGAAACAAAGAACTTTGAGATTTGATTTACTAAAGGGAATTTCACGAACACGCACGCGCGCGCACACACACACACACACACACACACACACACACACACAGACACACACACACACACGAACACGCACACACACACACACACACACACACACACACACGAACACGCACACATGCACACACACACACACACACACGCACACACACACACGCACACACACACACACACACACGAACACACACACACACACACGCACGCACGCACGCACACACACACACACACACACACACACACACACACACACACACACGGCTGAATTCCTTAATCATTGTGTTCCACTCATGGAACTCCAGCAGAATTGGCCTTTTATGAAAGCACTTACCTATTCATGAAAAAACATCAGTGTTGAATAATGTCTGTCTCAGAATAACAAAGTCAAATCATGCGCAATCATTTTATAATTATATAATGAATTCATTGCCGTCAATACTAGCCTTGAAATATCGATAATAAACAATGTCAAGGAAATTGATTTGTGGCGAGTGAAAGACATTTAAATATGTGTTAGTGCTGAGCTTTGCCCCACACACACGCACTCACACACACAAAAACACATATATGTATACATATATATATATATGTATATATATATATACTATGCACGCTGAATAGAACGTATATATGTCACTATACCTTCTTTAAACGTCCGCATATATGAGATTATTAAAAACTAGATCTTATTTAGCACTTCCCCACTAGGACGTCTTGATTGATTCTTACCGACCATTTTATTGAAATGAGTCAGGGTCAGTAAGAGTAATGATGTTTTATCTTTTATAGCTGCCAGCATTTCTCATACATTTCTCAACTTTATGGTTTCTTCTAAAGGGACATAACTGATTGGAATATTGTTTTAACAGAAATGGACATTTATTTAATTTTCGATCTGGTCTTTTGAGAAACTTAAAACAAAAGACCACTTTAAGGATGCATTTTATATTAGAATATTAGATTTTGTTTCTCGTCGTTAAGATCTAATGTAATTAAGCAATATATAATGGAAAATAAACATTGCTGTCTTTTTACTAACAAACGTAGAAATATTATATTTGAATCTAATACAATGTGTCGAGTGATAAATAAATTAGAATGAAATAGGCAGAAAAGTAAGATAATTTAACTATGAAAACTTTCCCCAAATATACATACATATACATATATATATATATATATATATATATATATATATATATATATATATATATATATATATATATATATATATATATATATATTTAAGCATATTATACAAGGTAACCAAAAGAGTTCTGTCCGTTTTTAAAGAAAAAAAAAGAAAACGCTTCACAATATGTGTAACATATATTTCGTCTTCGAAGTAATCGCCATCGGCCTCCAGCAAATTCTGCCAATGTGTCTTCAGCTGTTCAATGCCCTTGCGGTAGAACTCGGGGTGTTTTGACGCAAAGAAATCCGTGAGGGCTTTGCGCAAGTTAGCTTCATTGGTGAAGGTTTCCCACGAAGATGATTATCCAGAGAGTGGAAGAGGTGGTAATCGGATGGCGGAAGGTCAGGTGAATAAGGTGGGTGGCACAATGTCTTCCACCCAAGTTGCTGTATGGTATCCCTGACCACTCCGGCTTGGCGTTGTCATGGAGGAAAAGCACACCTTTGTGATTCACCAGTGCTGGCTCCTTCTGGCGCAATGCCTGTTGCACACGTTTCAATTGCTGCGAATATCGGTCTCCAGTGACCGTTTGGCCCGTTGGTATCAGTTCATAATGGACCACTTGACGACCAGAAAAAAGCATAATCGTGCGTGGGTGCATAGGCGGTCTTGCGGTGTGAGGGACATCATGCAGAGGAGACAACCAATGTCTGGAACGCTTGGGAGTTTCGTACCCACTTTTCTTCACTGGTAAGCACTCGATTGAATAAGGATGCGGTACGGTGTCGAGAAAGAAGCGATACGCAGGCTGCCACTCGTCCTTGTCCTTCTCACAGCTGTCCGGCTTATAAACGATGGCCGGGCACGGTACGCGTGTTTTTATAACGTCTGATATTCTTATTTCCGGCTGTCCGAATTTGAAAACAATTGCTACACGCATTTCGTATATTCAACTTCATTCAATGACAAATCAAAAAACGGACAGAACTTTTTTGGTTACCTTGTATATTATATATATTTATATATGTCAATATAAAATATCATCTTCGATGGTGAATATCTTTGTTTAAATGTCCGTATAACCACTCTGAAGATGGCTCCTGTGAGCCGAAAGCTTTGATCAAGAACTAACTTAATAAAGAAATACATAAATGTTGTACAATTTGTTCCTTTATTTCCACCTGAAATTAAAGCAAATATAAGAACTTTATAACGGCTCATGATCACACATAATAGATATTAATTGTCTGTTATTTTTATCAATATATGTTTAAATAACGACCTGTGAGCCAATACACGAAATATATATATATATATATATATATATATATATATATATATATATATATATATATATATATATATATATATATATATATGTGTGTGTGTGTGTATAGATAGATTGATAGATAGATAGTTATAGATATGTATATATATATATATATAGATATATACCCAAGTTTAGGATTGGTATATACGGAGTGAAATCCAATAACCAACAATTAATATTCTTTAAAGAGTGCTCAATACAGAGTAGAGCAGATATAATTATTTATTTGAATATTACAACATAAATATGTT
>OZ038485.1:127078829-127083829 GCA_964036315.1 Acanthosepion esculentum
ATTATATACAACTTAGTTGTAGTAAATAGCCAGAGTAAATATACATATATATATATATATATATAAATATATATATATATATATATATATATATATATATATATATATATATATATATATATATATATATATATATATATATATATATATATTAATTCAATTTAAATAGAAAACAGGCAACATAAAGGGTCCATTGGTTATAATCTATTTCCTCAGGCATATGAATTTTACTTGGTTCATCAGACCGCACTTACAGGGAAAATGAACCCGGTAAAAATTATATAGCTCTGAAAATTAATTATGACCAATGGAGCCTTCAGGTTGCCTGTTTTCTCCTTAAATTGAATTAATAATTGCTCTGATTTGACATTGAGCTCTCTGGAAAACATCCTCCTTGGGCCTATCCATACGGATTACCAAATTTTTCATTATATATATATATATATATATATATATATATATATATATATATATATATATATATATATATATATATGTATATATATATATAAATATATATATATATATATATATATATATATATATATATATATGTATATGTATATGTATATATAAACACACACACATACATACATGTATATATATATATATATATATATATATATATATATATATATATATGTAAGCAAAATTACAAAGCTTAGTAAATTTGCTTTAATTTCGGGAGAAAATAAAGAAAAAATCTGTACAAAATTTCGATAACATTTTAATATTCTGTTACTTTATCTTAGCTTTCTGCTCATATCAGCTAAATTCAAGTTGGTTATATGGAAATTTAACGAAATATAGACATCATCAAAGATGATATTCTGTTGATAGAATATTTCTACGACGTTGCACCAATAGAGAGTACTACATATTAACAAGAGAACGATATGGTTACTTGCAATGTAATGTGATTTGACGACATTTAATTATAATGTTGTTGAGTTTGGTTGGTTTGTTTTAACGTAGATGGCCTGCAATATCTGAAGGTTCTTTTTACTGTATGTGTGAGTATTTTCAGTTATCAACTAATATCTTTCTAATATTATGTACATGGCTATATATTTTCTAACACATTAAAGCAAATATACGAAGCTTAGAACGGCACATGATCAAATATAATAGACATCCATTGTCTATTATATTTTAAAAGATGTTTCAATAATGACTTGCTTCCCCAATACAATACAATATATATATATATATATATATATATATATATATATATATATATATATATATATATATATATATAAATTATGTGGTGCGTGTTCAATTTATATAACGTAAATCAATCATACGAAATGTCTTTCGTATGAATGATTTACGATATATATATATCTATCTATCTATATATATATGTATATATATATATATATATATTAATACATGTTTAGTATTTACATTATTCGGACTATTGTCCTCATCTTTGTCGCCATATTTATCACAACGTTTCGGCCGTTGTACGCTCCGGCCTTCTTCAGGTGGTTGGAATTACGAACCGAACCCTTTATTTCGATCACTGGGGTAGACTGTTCTAGTTCCACGAGCCATGTTTGATGGATGTCAGTTATCAGTTATCTCCTGTTAATTTTTCCCTCTGAAAGTTCTCCATTGCCGTAACCAGGTATTGAACTCACACTCTTTGGGATCTAACCAACGCCTTTATCCACTGTGCCATGTGTCCTCAAGGACACATGGTACGGTGGATAAAGGCGTTGGTTAGATCCAGTAACAGACCCAAAGAGTGTGAGTTCAATACCCGGTTCAGGCAGTGGAGAACATTCAGAGGGAAAAATTATCAGGAGATAACTGATAACTGACATCCATCAAACATGGCTCGTGGAACTAGAACAGTCTACCCCAGTGATCGAAATAAAGGGTTCGATTCGAAATTCCAACCACCTGAAGAAGGCCGGAGCGTACAACGGCCGAAACGTTGTGACAAATATGGCGACAAAGATGAGGACAATAGTCCGAATAATGTAAATACTGTACATAATACCTCATCTCAGAAATATAGACAGACTCTAATACATGTTTCATTAAATAATATAGATAAGTGTTGTCTATATATTTTATGTAACTTTTTTTCATATAGTCTGATAATCTTAATAACATTATCATTAAATAATGAAAGAAAATCACAATATTGATACATACTTTTTTTTATTTAATCCAATCTGAGCTTTCGGCTTACATAAGCCATTATCAAAGATGACAATTACACAATATATTTATGCAATACACGAACAAGAAATTGATGATAGTATTATTTGTTTACATGGATGATTTCCAAGCAACGATAAACACGTGCATATAAAACGCTGAAAGGGAAAATCGCACGACAGCTCATGACGTCACACATGACCACGCGAGAGTGAATCCGATGAGTATTGAGTATGGAAAGCTGTTGGTATGAACCAATGACTTCTGTTACTAATTATAGGCATTTAAGGATATTTTTGGAGATTTCATAGTTAATTTTGTTCAGGTTAGGTTTCAACTGTTTTATGTATATAGCTTCAAGAATGCTGCCTAAATACACACAATATATATATATATATATATATATATATGAATTAGATCACAACAGCAATTATACATTCAAGTTCATATATATAATTACTGTTTGGCTATATATATATATATATATATACATATATATATATATATATATATATATATATATATATATATATATATATATATATATATATATATAATCACACAAAACCCAAACACACACATTACAAATCTTGAAGTCTACCATTCATCCATGTTAAGAATATTGCAGTCACTTATGGTACAGGTCTCCCTGCTATTTACGTTGAACTCTTTGATAAAATTCAAAGAATCTTCAATATTTTCGGCCCGGTTCTGGAAGTTCGGTTTCCCTCACTTCCCACCGTCGTAATGTTGTCTTTCTATAAAGCTTTTCATGGCAATTTTTCGTGTGAGCACTTTGCTATGCTAGCTAGACTTTTCTATTAAATTTAAGCGCAGAAATAGACTGGCGTCAACACCTCAATTGATATTTGAGCTCGCTAGATATAGCCGTATATTCTTTCCAAACGGTTTCTTTTGCACAATGCTTCCCTGTGGAACTCCCACCCGGCTCTATGCATTCCAGTCAACTTTAATCTGTAAAAGTTTAGGTTCAATGTCAATCATTATCTACGGTCCACTTGATTAATCTTTTCGCTTCTGGTTCATTACTTATGCTTCTGTTCCTAATTCTTCCACACCCAGCAAACGCTTGGGTATTCGTGGTTTTTAAAAAGCCAAACAAAATCACACACATACGCGTACACACTTACATACAGACAAATGCGTGCATGCACAGACACAAACACATACATATATATGTCTGTGTATTATGCTATCTCTTTCACTGATATTGAGCACTTTCCTTTAAGTAACGCGCATATATATCTGAGTTATTTTTTTCTGATTCGTTTTTGACATTGTAGGTCTGATGAATTGGATGGTAATTACGTTTCCAATGTAATGAATTATAACAATGGAATATTTGTGTTTAAGTCTTTATATATATATATATATATATATATATATATATATATATATATATATATATATATATATATATATATATATATATTAATAGCTCTGTATCCTTGGAAACTACCCATACGGACTACCAAGTTTTTCGTAACATATATATATATATATATATATATATATATATGTGTGTGTGTGTGTGTGTGTGTGTGTGTGTGTGTGTGTGTGTGTGTACAGAGGGAGAGATAAAGAGATCCAAATACTTCCGTATAATTTGACTGAAAAAGCTTGAGTTAACCCTTGCTATTGTTTTTAGGCATTTTTGAAAGGAACAGAAATCCGTGATCGCTTCATCCAGGCTGAGAAATTCAAGAAGTCCCCCACTACTGTCAAAGTGGCCATGGTGATTTTCAAACAAGGATTCAAACCCGGACGTTCTATCATGACCACGTGCCCACTATATATATATATATATATATATATATATATATATATATATATATATATATATATATATATATATATATATATATATATATATATACACTCACTTGTGCAAATTAATTGAAACAACCGTTTTAGTTTCATTTCTTTCAACATACGGTCAGTTTTGAAATTACTGGATTGAGAGGGTGTAATCTATTTCTATTTTTCTCAGATTACGACATTTGCGGTTGTCTGCAGTAATATGAATCTATTTTCGGGGTGTGTGATGAAATTTGTTTGGCCTTGAAAAATATTGTGTCATCCTTGATTGCCTCAGTTTTTTATCACACCAAGACACTATTGTCTCGACTGTCGATTAGTTGTCCCACACCCATTGTCTGCGATGTATGTTGCTCAAAAGGAAGAGTACAAAAATTGTAATGCTGCACGAACACACTTGCAAGATTACGATTGAGGAAATAAAAGTTCGAGAGATTTGCCCGGAAACTCTCCTGATTTAAATCCAGTCGAGAATCTGTGGTCAATCTCCAAGAAAAGACTTCATGAAATGGACTTACGAAATGGATCATGGTTCATTGGAAGAAATCGAAATGTAAGTAAATAATAGCGCAATTGTTCGTTTAATTTCAATTAATTTTCACAGGTCTGTATGTGTTTATATTTATATATATATATATATATATATATATATATATATATATATATATATATATATATATATATATATATATATATATATATACATTGGATAACACATAAATGAATAATGGCAATAGATATCTGCGAATTTACAATATCATTATTTCTTCTTCCGGAGATGTAAAAGGAATAGCCCCGTTTGTAAGAAATTATCTGAATTCTGAAAGCTCAGATTAATAGAAAATGCTAATTTGTCAAAAGTCAGATGGTCGTACACATGATTTGAAGGATAAAGAGAAAAGTTTAATAGCTCCATGGCTTGTAATGTTAAAACAAATCTACAAAGTGCAAAATGATTTGCAAGCACACAGAATAATGTAAATTAT
>OZ038485.1:127091329-127113829 GCA_964036315.1 Acanthosepion esculentum
AGAAATATTTTGACAGCATCTTCATCTTTCCAGATTTAATTTGCCCACCATTTTCATATAAAAAACAGTCAGAATGAAAAACTGTATTGATTTTGGATGTAGACAAAAGCCTCTTCGAAAAGCGTATGGCCCATAAAAGAGGCAATCAGTCGTACCTTTAAGAGAGCTAATAAAATTGAATAGTTCAATAGCAGGCAATGAATTGATTGACGGCGATAAGTCAGATCGACGCCTTTTTGTCTCTCATACGTAAATGGCTACGCCAACTCTCATTAACTTCATCTGTTTTCTTGACAAGAGTCGGACTTGCCTTTTCTATGGCCCTTCTATTCGGGGATAGTCGTTTATGCATAGATATGCCTGAATATTTGGAAATGTATCACCAATTTATCTTTTCCTACATGGATCAATTGTTAGTTGATAACGAGATGCTATTGATTAATAATACGTTTTCCAGGAAATTCGTAAAGACCGTTTCATTCAACTTGGATTCAATTAAAAAATGTACAACTTAAATTAATTAAATTAATTAAAATAATGTTTCATTAATTACTGTTTATGTCCAACAATATCCTTCAAATATTTATTATAATTCAAGGACCACTTTTAAAAATGGCGCAGTGTATACATTCAACATTAATTTCCCTATATTTAACCTTGTGTTTTACCTTAGCTTAATCACTATTAAGATGTACATGATTTTATTCCGTCCTGGGTATAAGGATAAACTACATCTGTGTCCTGGTTAAGACGATAAAATACATCCAACTCTGATCAGGAAGCTTTGAGGTGCGTGGAACCACCTCTTAATTTCGGGTGTTCCCAAGTCTATCATCAACCGGGATGGTAGCAACAATGGGCAAATAGTTAACCCCAAACTGGAGTCAAAACATTATGAATGTGTAAAAATAGGTTTTAATACCAGAAATACATTTATGAAGATAAAAAATATTAACAGCAATATATTTTTGTAGAAAAAGTTATTACTAGCAATACATTTTTGGAAAAAAATATTACCGGCAATAGAAAACTTCTCGGTATTAAATAACCCATACAGGCTAATATACCGTAAAACAAAACACACCAAACCAAACCATAATTTTTTCATCAATTCTGTGTTAAAACGATTTAATTCAAAACGCATTTTAATATTTTGTAACGTCTGAGTCTGCCATGAAATATCCCCTAGACAACTGAATGACATTTTGTTGCTTAATGTCAAATTTGAATTAAATATCTCAAGAGCGAATATTCAGATTTCATTTATTTAGGATAAAGCGACTGACTGTCTATATTTCCGACATGAGGAATTATGTGCACTAATTACATTATTCGGACTAATGTCCTCATCTTTGTCGCCATATTTATTACGACGTTTCGGACATTCAGTATCCGTCTATATTTCTGTGGTGAGGAAATATGTACACTATTTATATTATTCGGACTAATGTCCTCATCGTTGTCGCCATATTTATCACATCGTTTCGGCCCTTCAGTATCTGTCTATATTTCTGAGATGAGGTATTATGTATACGATTTAAATTATTCAGTCTATTGTTCTCATCTTTGTCGCCAGATTTATCTCATCGTTTCGGACTTTCAGTATCTGTCTATATTTCTGAGATGAGGTATTATGTACATTACATTATTCGGACTATTGTCCTCATCTTTGTTGCCATACTTATTACAACGTTTCGGCTCTTCAGTATCTGTCTATATTTCTGAGATGAGGTATTATGTACACTATTTACATTATTCAGAGGATAGTACTCATCTTTGTCGCCATATTTATTACGACGTTTCGGCCGTTCCGTATCTGCCCATATCCCTGAGATGAGGTATTATGTACACTATTTATATTATTAAGACTATTGTCCGCATCTTTGTCGCTATATTTATTACAACGTTTCGGCCTTGTATCTGTCCATATTTCTGAGATGAGGTATTAAGTACACTATTTTCATTATTCGGACTATTGTCCGCATCATGTCGAACTGAACCCTTTATATCGCCCACTGGGGTAGACCTTTCTAGTTCCACGTGCCATGGATATCAGCAAGGACACATTGCACAGTGGATAAAGGCGTTAGTTAGATCCAGTAACAGGACCCAAAAAGTGTGAGTTCAATACCTGGTTAAGGCGGTGGAGAACTTGGAGAAGGGAATTAACAGGAGTTAACTGATAACTGACATCCATGGCGACAAAGATGAGGATAATAGTCCGAATAATGTAAATAGTGTAAAGCCAATTATTTAATTTTCCAGCTTGAACTCATTCCATAATTTGTGTCTGTGGAAGGAAGACGAAATCAGAAACTGCTAGGATATTTCAGGCTTCTTTTTAAACACTGAGTATGTACTGATATAAAATGTCTCACACCTTGAGCATATATCATTAATTCAGATAGAAGTGATGTATCTAACTTGTTGAAAAAATGAAGGCTACTTCACCATAAAACTTCCAACAAGTTTGATATGAATAGCTAAAATTATACGAGGACCCCGTCAACCGATAATGCATTACATTTATCCGGAGTTGAGATAAACATGTAGGAAATTTTGCTTAATAATATTCCCAAAGAGCAAGGGAAGTAATGCGAGATATTCGTTTATTGTAAAGAGAAAATGTAAAATACTTACTTTAACAGAAAATACGTCGATATCTGGTTTACTATGATATGGAAAAATCAGATGCAAATATTGCCAAGATTAAAGGAAAGAAATATATTATTGTACTTATGTTAATTCATTTTTATTAATGTATTTTGTGTAAATTTATGGATCACACATTATTTTGTTTAAACATTTAACCCCAACTAAGGCACTAGGAATTTTTCATGCGGTTACTGAGTGAGAAAGAATATGAAAAAGTAAAACGTCTTTTTTCGAGAGAGAATAATAAAGGAATAAGAATTAAAAAGAAAAATATAACAATTGACATTGCATTGAAATGTTTGAAGATCAAAGATGCGAGAGAAGAAACTGTTACTATAGAACATACGGTTATATCTTGTCATTTCAGCTGTAAAATGATGAGAACATGTTTCCAATTTAGTAATGCGCTTAAATTCATAAATTTCATCTAACATAGAGGAAAGTAATATTATTTTGAAAATAAAAAAAGTGGCAGAAGGCCAAAACAGGGAATGTGGGACAACTGATCTTCAGTCTGTCTCATCTGAAACTTAGCTAGCCACGACTGCTGACGCAAACCTACCACAGTATTCCTTACTGCAAAAAAATACATTCTTACTACAGCCACCATAATAACTTAAAGACTCTGTGAAGTCCTAAAGAATTCCTATATATACGATTTGTATGTCGGGGTGTGGAATAAAATTAACAATATCGAGGTAAGGTCTTCAAAACAATTAACATAAAACATTTATAGAAAATGCACAGGAAAGCTAAATTACAGCGGTTGGAAATAATTTATAAATAAGAGAATCACCAGGTCATATATGGCAGCAATATTCAAATCGTGGACGAATGGTAGACTTATGTATATGTAAGATAGATTCTAGTGATAAAAAATTGTATAGCAGGACAGAGGGAATCAACTTTCCTAGCAGCACGCCTAGCAATTCATTTAATATAATATTTCTTGTCAGGAGAAAACCCTCGCCACTATCCTGTAAGTTAGTATTAGCCATGATGAGAAGTCAAGAAGGGTACTCGAAACAATTAAATGGGAGAAGTTTCATTTTCGAGGTGTCAAAATTAAGAAGCCATTTCTTGCACCGCTATAACAAGGTTTTCCATTATTTCCACAGATAAATTTCCTATTTTTTTATTGACTGTTTCTGTGGGAATTTCTTGTGTCAGGAATGTTCATAATTTATATTCAGACTGATATCCTCATCATTGTTGTCATTATTACGATTTTTTTCTCTGAAGGCTTCTCCAAAATAATAACCAATAGAATTAAAGCGTCTGTTTGTGTATTTACTGTCAGAGTGATTGTAAGTTCCGCCCTTGCGCGAGGAAGTACAAAACCAGACTTAATTGTAGCAAAACTATTAATAAATAAGCAGTACTCCAAAAGCATCTTCTCTCGCACTTACCGACAGTGGAACACCTTTCCTCTTACTTGCTTCTCTGATAACTATAATATTAAAAAGAAATGTAATGTCAATCGACATCTTCTGATGTCTTGATCCCGCGTCTTCTTTTTATCCTTTCCTTTATCCACCCTGTACCCTAGTATTTTCTCTTGCTTTCGTTCTCTGTAACCCCTTGCCAACTAGTGGAACTCCCGCCTTGTTTGGGGTGAAATTATTACAAAAATCGAAAACTAACGAGAAAACAATATGTGATAATCTTAGACATGGACAGCAAAATATGAATAATATACCACAGAAAAGTAAAAAAAAAGAAGTTTTTATTTTGAAATTCCTTGAACGTTATCCTGATCCTTGGCACATGAAGAACGCTGATGAGCGCAACGGTTCAAATGCTGTGATAATTAAAAAAAAAAAGAGGCGGGCTTATGTCCATGTATATTAAATTTGTTCCGAAGGCCACGGTTTTACACTTCAAGGATGAAGCACAGTTGGTGGGTATGGAAAGCGAAGCTCAAATTTATCGAAGTAAATATACTGTAACGAGAGGAGAGCTAGGAAAGAAAGATTTATTCTCCACTTTTACGTCTCTCCCGTTATGGGCATTGTTATATCCCTGCTATAATAACAACGTATTTCACGGACTGAATGGAATGGCTGAAAGAAAAAACATGACAAACATGCTTTCTTCGGAAGAGAGATTTTATATTATTAATACATACACAAGACCATATATATATATATATATATATATATATATATATATATATATATATATGTATGTATGTATATATATATATATATATATATATATATATATATATATATATATATATATATAATGTGTGTGTGTGTGTGTGTGTGTGTGTGTGGATCATTAACACAAAAAAAGAGAATGTCTCATATCGAGAATAATTAACATCGAAAAGCATGAGAAAAAAAATTATTATTTTTAATAATATGTGGAAATCTCCACCCTTTGCCTGAGGACGGTTGCGAGACCGGAAACACGTGTAGCAAAATTATGAAAATAAAGTATAATATATTTTTTTAAGAATCCACATTACAACCAAAAACCTTTGCGGTTTCTCTCTTCTTTTTAATATACACACTTTTCTCTCGTTGGAACTACTGTAACCTCGTTTATATATATATATATATATATATATATATATATATATATATATATATATATATATATATATATATATATATCAGTAGCGAAAATCTTGTTAATCCGTATGGATTATCCCAAGGAGGATGAAATCCTGAGAGGTCAATGTTAATTTAGAGCGAATAATTTAATTTCAAGAAAAAAAAGACCACTTTAAGGCTCCATTTGCAATAATTTATGTTACCAGGGAATTTTATTTTTCTCTACATCATCAGACCTCACTTTCAAAAGGTGAAATGAAAAATGAATTTAAAATTGACACTTTTGACGGGCATTATTAAGCTTATATAATTTGACATAGAGGGTGGTGAGGAATGTTATGAGAGACATGGTCGAGTTTAGAGAGGGATGGGAGAGTTTTAACATTTGTTTTTATATTTCTATATTTCGTTGAATATTTAAATTGCTAACACGCATTAAATTTATTTTTTGTGTAGTTTTTAAACAGTTAAATTACTATCAAAGGTTAAAATCTGTTTTTATCTAAATTGCTAAAGCTATACCACCCTTCTCCTTCCTCCAAAAACCCTACGTACATCTGTTATCTCTTTACTTCCCCCTATTGTTTCCCTTTTTTTCCTTTTCCTTTTCCCATATCATTTCCGTTTACTAAAAACTAGGTAATCCGTATCCAGAGAGCTCAATGTAAATTCGAGCTAATAATCTAAATGAAAATAGACCACTTTAATGGTCAATATAATGAATTATTTCACCACAGCCCTTTTAAAGGACCGCGGATCATCAGACTTTACTTCCAAAGATTGAAACGAAAAAAAAAAATTCTTTTCATTTTTCGTTTCAATCTTTGTAAGTAAAATCTGATGATCCGCGGTCCTTTAAAAGGGCTGTGGTGAAATAATTCATTTATTGGAAACTTAAAGTGGTCTGTTTTTATTTATATATATATATATATATATATATATATATATATATATATATATATATATATATATCCTACGCAGAGAACTATGTATCACATATATCTACACAGCAAAGCAAAGAATGAGGAGAAGCATAAAGGAATGTTCTTACACATAATTCAGAGATACTACTGAACTGGAGAAGACATTTTTAGGACTCCACGGGCCGGATTTATCTATGTCCAAAAGGGAAACGGCCCGATGAACTTGTAAGCTGCTGGAGAAGGCAGACTTAGTCTCAGCCTGTGCCCGTTGGCCCAGGCTAGAAGAAACGATACTTCTCGTTTGGTTGCTGTCCACAAACTGCAAATTTACCGCGGCTTTTTTCACTGTATGGAGTGAAGTAACGAAGCGGACGTCATGTGACCCACGTGACTTATCTGCACCAAAAGGAGATAAGCACCTTCAGTATATTTACAATAACATGTATATGCTACATTTTCAGAACTTGTTAGTAATATTTCGAATAACATATATATTTACAATAATCTGTTGGTGTGAGATTACATTTTGCAGTAAGATATGTGTTCATCACATGGTATATAGTAATATATGGAATAATAAATTAATAATTACTTTTTTATTCATAGAGATTTCGCGATTTTTAGGAGTAGCCAGAAAGACATAGCTTCAAAAGAGGAAAACTATATTGCAATGGTATTGAACGAAATCACAAATAGCGAAAAGAAAAAGCCTTTAGCAATGATTACAAAACAAGTGAAAAGAAATATTGGTAAGATGATAGCAAGAAAAATGGCTTCATGAATGGTACTTTAAAAGATAAAAGGAAAAATAAAAATGGCCAAGAAAAGAAAAGGGGGCTGTACTAAAGAGTGTTGTTGTCACTAAAAGAAAAACGGAATGATATTAAGGACATTGGCTAAAAAAAAGAAAACAAAAAGAATCGTTCCATTTTGAAATAAATATAACAGAAATAAACGAAGAAATACCTTAAAATAACTTTCTTAACATCAGATTATAATGAAGAATCTAAAACTATAGAAGTATAATAATATATTATATAATTACTAATATATATATATATATATATATATATATATATATATATATATATATATATATATGTAAATATACATATATACATATATATATATATATATATGTATATATATATATATATATATATATATATATATATATATATATATATATATATATATGTATGTATGTATGTATGTATGTATATATGTCATGAAAATATAAATACATAAAAATTATATGAAAGAATAAATACATAAACATTACTTGGTAGATTAGTCCTGAATTTATAAGTATAAAATTATAACTATTAATATATAATTATGTGATTACATATTACTTAAATATAATATATACTTATATTACTTAAATATGATATACACTTATATTCTATTTTATATACATATTATTATTATTATTATTATTATAAAAGAGATAAATTATAATAATTATTTATAGACTCTAATTATTATTGAACGAATCTACCAATCATTAGAGAGGAATGGTGAATCTCGTGTTGTTTCATTAGTTGTACCCTAGGCGTTTGACCGGTGTTCGTACGAGGGCCCTCTTCATAAGTGATGATTTAAGGTTTTTTTCTCACAGGATATTTTATTTGATACAATTTTTCTAATCAAATCGCGAAATGAATGTTGATTGAACTGCCACTCTTCTTAATCATATTGTATTAAAGCGGGTGTCAAACAGTTCTCTACACTTTGACCTACTTTGTTCCTAATTATCACCAACGACCATGCAAATAGCATCAGTTTCAGACTCGGTATCTATGCTGATGACACAACAATTTATTCCTCAATATTAAACCTGATATGTTCGATAAGGTCAAACTAGCAGCTGATCAAAAAATGGTATTTAATCAATTTTTAACCCAGTTAACAACAAATCGAAAGTCATTTTCGGTAATAAAACCTTTCTTTTAAAACTACCAAAAAGTACCGCTCTGTTTGATCATCTATGAATGATGATGCAAGCGAGTAACTTCTCGGTCTTTCCCCTGATATGATGTGTGACGTGCATCGTGATGTGTGATGTGTGATGTGTGACGGGTGCATCGATAAGTCTTCTGGTACTTAATTGATTCACTGTGACATTCTAGACAATTTTTCCGCACTAATCTGTTGTAGAAACTTATAAGTCTACCATTTGACTGTGCATTGAATATTGCTGCAATGTCTGATCTGGTGCTTTTGATAGGTATATAGTGATACTTGATAAACTATCAACGAACGATCTACAATGTTATTGAGTACTGTGTTGGCGGCTCGGCTTCAATCACTTTCCCACCACCGTAATGGAACTTTTCTGTGAATTTTTCTATAACTATTTTTATGTTCTTCTGATAGACTTTCCTCTTTGGTATCTCAGCCACGAAATTAAACGCAGTACTAGATTGGCAGTTAGGTCTCACATTTTAGATACTGAAATTTCTTGGTGTAAATGTATGTTCTATGCTATCTGTTTTTTTTTCTCTCTCATATTTTTCGCTTACAGAACCCTATTTCTATTTCTGAATTTAATGACAACTACGAACATCAAACATATACAGGTTGCATCTGGTATCTGAGGACAGATTTTATGGATTAGTAAAAAAAAACTCGCTGAACAGATGAATAAAATTATATTTTATTACAAACATGTAAACATAAAATTTATCTAACTATTATTTAATTTTATTCAAGAAAACCACCACTAGCATTAATAACTGCCTCTACACGAGATGGAAATCGGCTGCAAGCTCGGATTAATTGGTCCTTATTTATGTCAGACATTTCTCGAACTATAGCATCTTTAAGAGAGTCTTTGATGTTTATTAAACTCCTTCTCAACAACGCTCCACCAATAATAGTCTACTGGATTGAGATCTGCAGTGTTAGGACGCCAAATGTTGGGAGTGATGTGGACGTACAAATTGTCAGCCATCCATTTCTGTTTTCGTAGAGCCTTGTGGCATGGAGCCGAGTCTTGCTGGAATAGTAAGGCCTGCCGTTGCATATGTTGCCAATCCAGGGCTTGACAACTGTTTCTAGAACATCAATGTAAGCAGTAGCATTTACTCTAAGAATTTGTGCAAAAAAGTGTGGTACCATAACATGTCCTTCATTGCTAACAACACCCAATACCATAACACTTGAAGGATATCTTTGTGCGCATCACTCTTGGCACCTCAGAAGGATATGAACAATGCCATCTGTTATTTCTCCTGTTAAGGTTTTGATCTTGAACAAAATTTTTGTCATCGGAGAAAAAAAATCACACAAGCTTCTGAAGGTTTTTTTAAGTTTGTTTAAAAGCCTTTTAGATCTGTTTAAACACGTTTTCTTTTTAGTTTACATACATAAATTGACCTCTCTTCATCACGTAGGCCTTGTATCGAATGTTTTCATGAACACTCCTTCTGGGGTTTTTTTTTTCAGACACATGCACCTTTTTGGCAATTGACCTCATTGATTGACCTCGCTTTTCATCAATTGTCTGCTCGGCATCCTGAATAAATTCGGATATTCTCACTTTATGACAACGTGCAGAATGTATTTTACGTTTTGATACAGACATAGGGGAACTGTCAGCGTCTTCTAACTCATTTCGTATCTTGTGGACAAACGATCTTGCAACTCTGATAAAACGTGCAATATCCAAATCGCTGTGATCAGCCTTTAATGCCACAATCACAGTATGTCTTTTCATTTCATTTGTTATCATAGAGTTTGTCATTCTTGATTTCTGAAAAGTAAAAGCATTAGAACATAGTACGAAGCAGTATTAATCTGAATTCTATGTTCTTGAACACGTCCTTTTAGTGCCTTCTCTCCTTAATAAGCTTTTTCAGATTATTTTAAAATCCATAGCACTGTGCATCCTAGTGGCATCATTACCTTACTTGTGTTTAAATGATAAAGAGTCCATGGAGATGAACTATAAGACAAAATATTTAGAAGTATTAATACTTTACGCACTTGTTCTAAATAATAAGATTATTGTTTCCTTCGAAGCTTATGATTGTTTCATTAAATATGTACAGAAATAGGGTAAATTATTCGACAGAATATGTAATATATAAATATATTCATGTTGTTGTGATAGGCTTTCATTTTGGTATCTCAAAAACGCAGTACTAGATTGGCAGGTAGGTCTGACAATTTCAATACTGAAATTGCTTGGTGTAAATTTACGTTCTATGCTAACTGTTTTTTCTCACACATTTTCGCTTACAGAACACTCTTCCTATTTCTGACTTTTATGTCAAGTACGAAATTCAAATATATAAGTGCATGATCTATTAGAGCCTCTTCTTGAGCCCACTCTTTTATTGCCCTCTCTCCTCAATAAAGTATTTTCAGATTATTTAACAATCCATAGCACTGTGCATCCTAGTGGCATTATTACCTTGTGTTTAAATGATTAAAAAATAAAATATATAAAACTCAATTACATAGCCCTGTTCACTGTGATAGACTTTGTTTCCATCATGTAAAGAGTATTATTTAGAAGGATTAATACTTTACGCACTTATCTTATTGGTTGCTTCGAATCTGATGATTGTTTCATTAAATATATACAGAAATATGGTAAATTATTCAACAGAATATATAATGCACTTCTTTTATTTAATATGTTAATGTTAACTATATTTCGTTCTATTTATTTAGATTTCAAATAGTGTCTTTCTTTATTAGATAACATTTTAGATTATTGTTTAATTTTTAATTGAAAAAAATGTTCTAAAATATCATATTAAAAATTGCAACAAAGAAAACAATTTCGAACGCTGAGGGAATTAATAAATGTTTATACAAGACTCTTCTTAAATAATTAATTTCCAAAAAAGTCAAAGGTTATTCTTAATGAAGAATTTCTATATAAAATTGATGGATATGTATAACACTGTGTGTAACAAAACATACAAGGCATGAATCATTTATTCTTGAATTTCTTTCTTGTGTAAAATTGTAGGATGTTTAAAACTATATCGAATCAAAGTGTAGTTGCATATCAAATGAAAACGTGCAATGACGCGAAGTATAATGATACATATTAACGATGAATTAATTGCATGTGTAATTAATGAAGCTCCATTCAAAGAGAAAAGATGGAGAATTTACATGTTCCAAAAAAATTGAGAGTAATTAGACGATACTAAATCTGTCAGTCGCCCAAATTTTTCAAAATAATTATCTTTCAATCGCGACATAATTACATCAATCAAAATGTGTTATAATTTAATATAATTTTACTCGAGATGTTAACGAACACGAGATGAATGGATTATTTTGTTTCTCCATTGATACTTCTGATAATGTTTTTATTTCTGTGCTTTCCGCTGTAAATACAGTTAACATTCGAGGCATTACGACAGACATCTTGCGTATGGAGGAAATAGCAGCCATATGGGGAGCATTTCCTAGAGAGCCACTCAAAGCGCGTCTATAAGTAACGTTTGTGTTTAGAATCCTAAAAAGAACAGATTCTGGAATCACGGTAAAAAGGGATACACTCACTGTATGGCTAAATATAGTCAAGAAGAAGCGTGAAAATAATTGTGGTTGTCAGATAGTGTCCTATATTTGGGTCCTTAGTTGAACAGGGTCAAAAGCTGATGTGATTTTCCATGCAATAGGCAATGTCTTTGAAGTATTGAGCGTAGACAGAGTTTGTCGTAAATTGCTGTTTGCAAAACTCAGGAATTTTTTGCAGAGTTACCTAATGATTCTTGCCTTTGAGGTTTGACGTCGCCATCTAAAATCATTGCTAAAATATAGTTTCAGACGCAAAGTAAAATTATTTACGTCTATATTTAGTACCATGTCTCCCTTTACATATATACATATATATATATATATATATATATATATATATATATATATATATATATATATATATATATATATATATATATATATATATATATGAACATTTGTGTTTTTGTAAGTAAACACGTATACTTATATCAATTGATCTTTATGTATATGATATTTTCATTTCCTTTGACTAACGATCTCACTGATGGATCTTTCTCTCTCTCTCTCTCTCTCATTATGAAGTGTATCAGTCCCACATACAGTGCAAACGTAGTAAGTAAACTTATTTCTCAAAATGTAGAACGACTATAATTGTTTTCATTTTCACGTTGTCAAACCGAGGAGGGGAAAATCAATGTTGCATTTTTCTACTCAAACAAAGAAGGCAGTGAAAACACTTATTTTTCTTGAATTCACAAGGTAGTTACATATCAAAACAAACTTAAATTTACTGTTGTATTTATTTATAAAATATCGTTAGTATTATGGATGTTATTGGTGTTCTTTAATCATCGGAAATTAGGTACATAAAAATCAACACCTATTGTTCACTTATTGTCACGGTTTGTATTTGATCTTAAAAAACACTACCCATATACATATATATATATATATATATATATATATATATATATATATATATATATATATATATATATATATACAATGATGTTCGATAAAAGGGACTCACCTTATTTTTTTTACTAAATGTTCTCTCAAAATTCAAAGGATAAGCGATCTAAAATCCTAAGAAGAAGTTATGAAAGCTCTTTGAATTTAGCAGTAAGTACTGTCAAGCATCTGTTCAGTATACTGTTCTGGTGATGCTTTTCTTTTCATGGAACTGGTTTCTTAAAACCTATTGAAAAGACCCTCAGGAGCGAGCAGTACAAGAGAATTTTAGTGTCTTGTCTGCTCTCTTCTGCTGATAGGGTGCAAGTCGACCCCCAGGTCATTTTTATGCAGGATAATGCTCCCTGTGACAAATCAAAATTGATGTATGAATATTTTGATGAGAAGTAGGTGAGTGTTATGACATGGCCGCCCCAATCTCCTGACCTCAACCCCAGAGAAAACATATGGAGCATTATAAAGTACAGGCTCTCGAGAAAGCAGTTGAGCAACAAAGAGGATTTGATTGTGAATTTCATATCTGAATGGAATTCAATGCTTGAAGATTAGATTTGCCAGAACGTAATCAAGTCAATGCCAAAAAGGGTTGAAAAGTTTATTCAAAATAAAGGAGTACCAATAGATTATTAACTATTTCGAACTATATTACCTATTATAAATAAATTATACCTCTATTATTCTTTATTTAAAGCTGTTCGGTTATGTTTCTATTGATTACTAGTTGCAGGAAATAAGTGAGTCATATTTTTTGCACAGGTATTTTCCCTAAATCGCATTTATATCCAAAATTATAATTATCAATAGAATACCTTAGAGTGAGTTAACATTTTTACTAGGTGGTCGGAAGGGTTCTTTATATTAGTAAGATTCAAAATTAGTTTGACCCCCAACACAATAGGCGAAAGATTTTTAAGTAAAAAAAAATCAGGTGAGTCACTTTTATCTAACTGCCCAGTATATATATTATTTAATTCAAAGTAAACCAGACAACTTTATGGTTTCATAATGTTATAATTTATTTCCTCAGGAATCTTCTCCTTCCCTAGATTATCAGACCTCACTTTCAAGTAGGAAAAATGAATTTACATTTACACTTTGGGATGGTCGTATTCAGCCAATGTAAGTTGATATAGAGAGGGATGGGGTATAGTTTAACATACCTGGTATAAATTAGAGAGGAAAGGAAGAGATAGTGATGCATTTAAATTTCATTTTCATACAATACTTAATAGAGAGGAAGCGGCGTTATGATCAGACATTGAAGTATTTAATAGGTCAACTCACCGTAAATGATATAAAAAGAGAGAAAAGAGGGAAAAGGGGAGAAGTAAAGTTGTCAGAAGAAAGAGATGGACTTAGAGTTTTGAAGGAATAACAGAATGAGAGGAGGGGGGTTAACAATTGGAGACAGAAATTAAGAAAGATATATATATATATATATATATATATATATATATATATATATATATGTTCTAGAAGAGTGCATTGAGTAGAAACTGATCAGGTCATTTTTGTTTCTAGCATTTCTGTAAACGTCAAAACTGATTTCGTTATTAATTGTGTTTAATATAATATATAGAAAAGGAAGAGTGTAGTTGGTTTCAGTTTAAAAAGTGAAGTCTATTGTAGGTTCAACGTTCTTCTCAAATCTTCTCAACTACCTTAACAACGAACTGATAGCCGAGCCGAGCAACGACCTACTTTGACCAGCTGTTATGACGCTGAATGCCTAGCAAATGACCTTCCGACCTTCATCTAGGACCATGAGGTTTGGCGTGATCGACTCATGAATATCCGAGCTAACGTGCCCGAATACAAATTATTAATTTATGTATTTTTATTACATTCTCATATATGTATATATTATAGCTAGACACTCGTATTTGCGGATATCCGTCTCTTAGTACGGCAAGCCAATCCCTATTGCAGACGCTTTCTCAGGCGCATTTGTGCTTATTTAAAACTCACATGTCCCACCTGTGGTTTATACAGCAACTATGTAGAGCAGACCTTAGTTACAGTTGCTGGGAAAGAGAGTGACCAACAATTTGACAATGCCAGAACGCTGAAGCCCTCGACGGGCTCAAGGCGATACGTCTCCCCAATTTCTCTAGGGCCTAGGTCAGTCCGTGGTATGGTTTCCAAGCACTTCCCAAAGTTACTGCACGCTGGGAACGACCCCTCTAATCCGATAATATCAAGAAATGTCTTCCTGACAAATCCACCATAGTGAGATTTCTTATATACACATATATGCATGCGTACAGATATATATATAGTTTGAATACGAAATTGGTGCATATATATATATATATATATATATATATATATATATATATATAGTTTGAATACGAAACTGAACACATATATCTATGACGAAAATTAATTTGTTGAAAGGCACAATTCATTTCTTGATCGGCAAAAGTCTTCGTGATCCAGTCGGTCTAAAATATGTCGGATTTTACGACGCCCCCCCTCCCAGCGGGATGAAATTTGGAATCCGATATGAGAGCGCATGTTTTTCTCTAACATAATTTCTTCAATATTCGGGATGCCTATTTCCAATACGAAAATAACGTTTGTAAAAACACGGTCGCGCACTTACCATCCCGCGCAACAACAACAACAACACACACACACACACACACACACACACACACACACACACACACATATATATATATATATATATATGATTTATATGAAGAAAAGATGGTCTACGTGTGCTTCTTAGGATATGTAAACCTGATAGGCTGTTTTATAAAAGAAGGGCAAACCAATGGGTACCAATATAATCAGTGAGATAATCCTCTATTAAATACCAATTATTAACCATATTACAGAAATGAAGTACGGAGAGAAAGGTTTTTAACTCTGCATTTTCGGATACGCCTGTGTTCTTCATCAACGGACCGAGGAATGAACAGAAAATAGGAGTTTCTTTGTAAATTGTGTATTTTCCATTGGGAATCGTATTGTTTGCTATACCCCGATCTCTAGCTGACAATTCGATGTGCGAAACTTTTTATAAAAAACTTACTTTTAAAATTTTGATCGGTGTAAAAGTATTAGACAGGTATTTTGTTACTAGTGTGTGTCGTGGCGAGGATGAGATTTAAACATAGATGAAGAGAGTTATAGTTTGGGGGCGGAGGAAAAAACGTCTCGCGTGTCGCAAACTGCAGCCAAATATTGTCTGTAGAAGGATGGACTGTGGTTAGAATGTGATGTGATTAAAAAAAATAAGGGTGTAAAATATCGAATATATTATATATGTTTTTAAATATTTTAAAATGAAATGAAAAGAAAAACTGAAGAAACAAAAAGTGGACATAATTGTGTAAATCCATTGTTATCAAAAAAGTGGGTACAGAAAAATAAAAAAATACATAATTTTACATAACATACACAAGCCACTACACAAGCATATGAATCTCAATTCACGTAAATATATAAATACATGTACAAGATTATTATATATATCTACTCTAACCAACACGTACATAATCTTATATGTAAAGGAGCCATAGTGAGAGATTCAATGATGGTATAAAAGAGGGTGATTAGAAAGTAGCCCTCAGTGCACAGGGCAATACTTCCATTAGTGAATAGTGTGTCATGAAGGAAATCATAGGTAGCAGAACATAAAAATATAGTAGGTAGGTCGCGTGATGGCTGTTAAAATTTAGATTTAAAATGTGGATGGAGTGCTTACACATCCGAGGAATGGAGTTGTTGATAATGGATTTCCTTGGGGAAATTGTACCCTTTAAGTAAACACAAAAATTTGTTTAGTCCCTCTATGTGGGAAATTACTTCAACTCCTATGTAATTCCGCCCGCCTGGCTACCGAACTAAAACGCTAAAAGCACGCACCCGGCATCGTCGATTCTATGACCAGGTTGGTTGAAGTGCACAGAGACTGTAAAAATTGTTGTTGTCCATAATGTGTTTCTTGTGGCGTTGAACCGTAAAAGGAACTCTGTCTCGGTTTCTCCCACATAATTCCCCTTCTCGCATTTGTAACAGAAAAGAAAATATATGAGACTGGAATTGTCACAGCTTAGAACTGGCGGATTGAATACCTAGTACCGGGTTGGGTGTAAATGTTGTGAGTGATGATGTATTTGCAGACCAGTGACCGGGGTTTGTTGCAGGTGACATTCCTTTGGTGAGGTGATGTGTTGTAGATGTTGGATGATTTTAAAACTTTGAATATGTTGGGTGCGAGGACTGTTTGCTCACGTGTAGGGGGTTACCGATAAATAATTTACTAATAGTATTATCAAGTTTTAAATGTTGGAAATATTCAGTTAAGGTGTAGGGAAATTTGTGGATCTTATAATTAAAATAAAAGACCATGGGGATTCTTGAATTATTCTTCTTAGTTACACAGTTGAGGAGAGTGGTTCTGTTATGTTTGGAAGCTTTGGTGATAGATTCTTTGATTATTTTGAATGGGTAATTCCTATTAAGAAAGTTATTATTAAGTTGTTCTATGTGTATGTTGTAATATTCCTTGTGAGAACAGATGTGATTAATGCTTAAGCATTGGCTGTAGATTATAGATTTTTTAGGTTTGTAGTGTCGCAGCTATTGAAATTAACGCATCAATGACCGTCAGTGGGTTTCGTGCATAATTTAGTGACGATGTGGTTATTATTCTGACGTACCAGTGTGTCCAGAAACGGAATGGAAATGGTAGAATAGTCCAAAGTAATTTTAACGATGTGGTGGATATTATTAAAGTATTTTTTTAATATCTAGGAGATTGTTTTCTCCGTGTGTCCATATGAAGAAGATGTCGTCTATTTACCTGTGTATTATAGGAATGCCAGGTGGTATCTACTAAACGTATCTTGTTCAAGAGTATCCGTGAACATCTTAGCATAACAATGATCCATTATTGTTCCTGTAGCTGTGCCTCTAACTTGAAGAATGTGGTGCTCGTTGAACAGGAAGCTGTTGTGTGGGAGTATAAAATACGTAATGCTCGAAATATCTAGAACACGGTGTTCGTGGAAGTCTCTGCTGCTTAAGAAGTTTTTGCAGGCTAGTATCTTCTCCTCGTGTTGGAAGTTAGAATATAAGGACGACACATCCATCGTCACAAGTAGTGCATTGTCAGGTAAACTATCTAAATTACTCTGAATTTTTTATAAAACGGGTAGTATCTTTAGTATAGCTAGGAATAGAGGGCACTAGATATCTGAGGATTCGGTCACTGTATCCAGAAATGTGTTGTGGCATGGTTCCTATACGGGAAACTGTACGCGGGCCGGGTGGATGGAACGTAATTTATTCTATCATGTCATGCACCTTTTGTGGTTGTGTCTTTGATTATTTAAAGGTGTTTATGTAATTTGGGGAGAGTGTAGAATGTTTCAAGTTTGGGACTTTCCGAGATTAATGTTTTTGATTGGTGCGTGTAGGCTGATTAGAGAATGGAGTTTCAGACGTAACACACACACACACACACACACACACACACACACACACACACACACACATATATATATATATATATATATATATATATATATATATATATATATATATATATATATATGAATAAATAAAGTCAAAAGAACCATTTCTCTTAGCTGCAGGGACTTTATCAAGGGCGTATATAAGGATTTTATTTTATGAGAAATAGCTATATATAAAATGATATTGGTTTTTCAATATATATATATATATATATATATATATATATATATAAATTTTCGACAGACTCCATGATTAGATTAAATTTTCGTTATTTGTTAACAACTTCCTTCTGGTGGGGGAATCACTCGGATCATAGTAGCAGAATTTAACGTTGACTTCACAGAGATAAAAGTATACGTAACAAGAAATAAAACGTAAACAAACAACTAGAAAACATGGTATATTGTATGATAAAGTCATGCAATTCATTTATATTTTTCCTTTATCGTTGTGTCTATTTTTAGGTTACAAATTTTTCATGGTACATGTGATAAAAGGGGGAAATTACTCCGTAGTATTAAAAGACATATGTCAGAGAGAAATCGGACATGTGTTACCCGTAGCATGGTTCGTGGTGAAGAGATTGAATTTAATGTCTTTTGGCAAAATGTTCGTATTTCTGGATGGGAAATGTTTTTGTTGCCTGCTGGGAGTATTTTATTATTTTTCATTTTTGATTTTTTTTCATTTACTTTATTTATGTTATTGTCTTAGTTTATCTTATTGATTATTTTCGTTATTGTTATTATTACTATTATTTTATATTTTATTTTATTTATAATAACAATAATAATAATAATAATAATAATAATAATAATAATAATAATAATAATAATATCCCTTCATTGGAATGTGGTCACAATATTTTCAGCTTGTATATTGGTACAAAAGAAAAAAAACAAAAGACGTCTTCGCGCAAACACACATAAAATCATACGTACACGTATTGAGCGTTGATGCAATGTGAGACGGAAAACAATCATATTCTAAAGATCTACTTACTCGGGGAAATTGCCTTTGGCTGACAGGGAAGTGAAGATCTATTGAAGAGATATGAAGACTACGGGAAGTGGATCCTCGTCTCTTGTAGACTCAAGCACCAGCAGCGTGAAACAGAATGGCGCGTGTGGAAAATGAAGGCTGAACAACTAACTACGAAGAATAAAAACGAAAAAGGATCGAATAAAGGAAGTGTCGTAAGGTCACAAGCTCTTCCGTGATTTATTACTGGTGGGCAAAATTCTAATAAGAAAAGACAGATGGCACTACTTTGATGGCAAGCACTGAAAGAAAATAGCAGGAACTCCAAGTCAAGGCACGGTCGTTATAAAGGGAAAAATACATAGGAATATATATATATATATATATATGTAGTGGTCGGCAAGAAGGACAGTGTAAGTTACGGCTAAAATTCACGCAAAAGCAAAAATTTAAATAGCTAGGAAGCATTTTATATGATCACGAACATAGCATAATATGCCTTCCAAAAGCCTAAGGTATTATGAGAAAGTAAATTTTCGTTAGAAAAAAAAAGGTAGTTAATTTCGAAATACCGTCTATACACGAGTATAGTACGAGTTTTTAGGATGGATTCTTACACACAAAGTATGAAGTTGCACTATAATCAGGTAATTACTTTTGAAATGGTTAAACAATTTGCATTTTCGATGACCGCTTACACAGAATTTTTTTTTCTGAATGGGTTACATTCCATTCATTAATTTAAGGAGTTACGCTACACAGGAATTAGTTTTATACACGACTCTATATAGTATTTCAGCTTTCCGCTACCACTTTTTCATCAATGTCGATTTTTCTGCAAAAAGCGGATCACCTGCTTCATACATATTTTCAAAAAAACCTTAACTTCTCATTGGACAATAAATATTAAAATTATCTCGTGTATCTTCACGTGCATCGTTCTCAAGCAGCAAAAAAAAACATATCAGGCTTCAGACTGAATTTTGTAAGACGCCTTCTGAGTGGTTAACAAATATTTAAAATACAATTTACCTGTCTACCACTACGTCCGGATAACATAAACCTAGTTTTTGACCTGACGAAAAACTATGCTTTTGGAGCCAGACACGTGACCTAAAAACATATAAATTTAGGTCACTTCATGAAAATAGATAACTCGACAAGAACGTCCTGAAAATTAATGAAAAAAAATTTTCTTCCTGTTAAATGTATATTTCATTATTTAGAAGAAACACTAAAGTATTTTTTGAATATTTTTTGAAATTTTTTAATCACTCTTAGCATGTCTTAAATTTTAGTTAAAAATCTTCTTTACGAAATATCGAGCAAAAACTCGATATCAGCCATTTTTTTTTTAAATTTTGATTTTTGAAAAATAAGTTAAATTCCTTGTTTAAAATTCGTTTAAAAATTTAATTATACGTTTTTCAAAATTTATTCAAAGAAAATTAGAAAATTTAAAGTTTATTTAAAATATTTTGAAAGAAACTTTTACTTACTTTCTTCGTAGAAAAATGTTGTTTAAAATAAAAGGGAGCCGATCTTAACATTCCCGACTATTGACAAGTGATGAAAGGTGTCATTTATAAATTATTGAGATTCGAGTTCTCATACGGAAGGACAAAATGGACATATTTTTTTTAATTGGACTTGCTTAAATAGTACCTTGTAATAATTAAAGTAAAAAAATTTTCAGCATTCCAATTTTTGCTTTTTTTTTGTGTTTTAGTACAGTAGCTTTCACTATAAGTTTGTTGATACTATCTGGAGAAATTATAAATACTATAAAAAAAAAATAATTAAGATACAAGTGCTGCACTGCTGTTTCAGGGCCCATATAGACACTACTAAATAAAGTCAATTCAGATCTATCATAAAAAAAATATATCCTCAGTAAAAATAATCAAACATAGTAAAAGTCACAGCCTATTTTCTCTGAAAAAAAAATGATTTTCATATTTTTATTGGGGTATAAATAAAAAAAATGATTTATCATCTGAAGAAAATATCAAGGAAAATTTATGTGAACCCCATGAAACTAGATATTTTCTGAAAGCAAACAATATGATCTTTCATTTAAAATAAAATTGGTCAGTTTAAATGACTCAAGAAATTTGTTCAGGGGCCAAATTAGAAAAAGAAAATTTAAATTTTGCATTTTTTGTAGTTCTAAGCAAAAGTTTTCCCATTTCACGCATAAGATTGAGAACTTTGCATTCTATGATGGGTTTAATGTTGCTGACGAATGAGAATATTTACCTAATATTTTGTTGGATTTTCCTAAATGACAGAAACAAGCATTTTAATCAGCTGTGGCTGAGTGAGATAAAATTTAACAAGACATGTACATCAAATTATGCTATAATTTAAAGTACACTTATGAAATTTCATTGTCTTTTTTATGCTCACTTTATTAAATTTAAAAAAATATCTCATAGAAAAAAATCATAACTGACATAATACAAAAATAATACTGTATAAATTTCATTGAATAGGTAGCTAATAAGTGACGTTTTTTTATTGCACGCATAATACTTCCGGTCTTCCGTAGATTTCATTGGCAGACACATTATTGACACATGATTGAGAAAAATTAAATTTTTTAATATACGTCTGTTCGTTAGTTTGTAAGATGCTTTGGAATTTATAATCTGTAAATATATATCTACTTAATAACAACATTCGTTAAGTTGTACAAACTTTTCCCTAATTTTATAAGAATTAGCAACATAATGTAAAAATTAAAAAAAATATTTCAGAAACAACAAATAATTGTTTTACAAATTTATTTTTTATCGAAATATATTTTTGCTTTCAGACAATATTGTTCATGTTCATCAAAATAAATAAAAGCAATTAAAAGCTTTTGAAATTAAATAATATTTTTGTTTTAATGAGTTTTGTATGTTACATTTCGGAGATGATTTTCAGGTAGAGGTGGTCCACCAAAAAAAAAAAAAAAAAAACATGATTTGGTTTCCTCAAAGCCTTGTGCTTTTAACTAATATAATCACTAAACTCCTCAAAATTGAAATTATAGAGTTTTCGTACAATTAGTTGGAGGGGGGTAATACTTATGAAAAAAAAAATTGTGCCATGACTTTAAAAAAAAACGTATTTATAATAAGTTCCATCATTTGTGAATAGTTTCTGAAAGTTTCATTAAAATCCGACGATTATTTTTATTTTTGCAACATTTTCCAAATTAATGTGTGTTATACAAAAAAAAACGTGCTTAAAATTTTATGTTATGTTACTAGTTCCGGTGATACAAAGAGAAACAAGGTTTTTTTTAATCAAAATTTAGAATGTTCGAAAAAGAAAGAAAAAATTTTAAAAATAATTAAAAAATACTTTGATCTTTCCTCTCAATAATAACAAGTATTTAGACGCTAAAATTTTGTTTTCGTGAAGTTTGGCGTATT
>OZ038485.1:127116329-127128829 GCA_964036315.1 Acanthosepion esculentum
TATATATATATATATATATATATATATATATATATATATGCATAATTGGGTAGCAATAATCATGTTTCGTTGAATATATTTGTCAGTTTTGGTGGGTGTAAATGTGTTCAAAAATTAAGAAAATAGTCACTATCGACATCTTTTGCAGGCTGTAACAGTTACCAAATGGAAAAATGCTGGAATATATATATATATATATATATATATATATATATATATATATATATATATATATATATATATATATATATATATATATATATATACACTCATACATAAACTCTCATTTTTAAATTTTATTTTTTACTCCCTGAGTTGTTTTTTCTGTTTTCTTTTTGAATTCGTAGGTCTGATGAATTGGATCGTATTTACAATTCCAATGGATTAAATTATGTCCATGGAATATTGGTGATTAAGCCTTTTTTATTATATCCTTACTCTGTCCTGGACATTGAGTTCTACCTGAATTCTATCCTCTTGAAATTATTTTTATACATATATATATATATATATATATATATATATATATATATATATATATATATATATATATATATATATATATATATATATATGTGTGTGTGTATGTATGTATGTATATATATTTAGATATTTTAGATATATGATTGCATATATATGTGTATATTTACCACTAATATTATCTATCTATCTATCTATCTATCTATCTATCTATCTATCTATCTATCTATCTATCTATCTCTCTATATATATATATATGGTGCGATATGTTTGTAAAATTGGAAAGAGTTTCCTTGTGACACGTTTCGTCGTTGATTTGAGTATTTCACTCTTTAATGTTTATTGGAATCCCCCTCTCAGGTGTATATTAAAAAAGAAATTCTCAATGTCATTTTTCCCGAAAATAGCAAAGAATGTATTCAAGAAAAATTGCTCTTTCTCGTATAGATTCTGTTGATGGTAGCCAATTCAAATTCTGGCCCTCTTCACCCAGCATTAAGAATATTTAAATATGAAGAGTTATCTCATCGTCACTATTGAAACTATCTCTTGTCGAAACTGTTCCTACACAACTTGTATCTCGCTGAATATAAGCAAGAAAAACTGGGTTGATATTCGCCAGGTATAACATCACGAAAAGGATCAATTCAAAAAAAAGATTTCAATGCTGTTATAGGAAATGCAAATTGGTTTTGCAGATATTAAGCGTTACTTCACTCATGCAGTTTTATAGCTGATCTCCCTTCGCTAATAGCTGGTATTATTGCTTTTCACTTTAAACATTTTTTCTCAGGAGCGATCTTCGAATCTATCTTAGGCGATTACTCTGAGCTTCTAGCTTCAGAATCTGTCAGATTCTTCGTAACAACAGCATTACAACTCCACTAACTTGCCGCTACTCTTCACGACAGTACAACCGGGTCACGAATGCTTTTGCCATCACTGCTAACCTGAATATATAGATATTTTGAGACTTATCTCCGCCTTCAAGTCATCAATTCCGATTGGCTCACCTAATCACACGGTCTAGAATGGAACTCTTTCTCTTTCTGTTCTCCTCCTACCCGGTTATCCTACTGTTTAAAACTGAAACTAACACGTGATATGTTCTTTTACTTATCGAAATCTCATACCTGAACACTGGCTACACAACAGTATTTAGTCCAACATAATTCCCATAGATTGGCCTGTCACTCTGGTATGTCATAAGTTAATTCTAACAACGGTTAAAATCTCCAGTCAAAATAACGACGCGATTTTGATACTCGAATTCCAATTCCACTGTTCTGATTTTCCCTTTGATTTTTTTTTACCGGTAATAAAACTAATTTCAGCTGATTCCGAAAGAGTCAATACTAAACATTATTTTACCTTTTGAAAAAAAAAATTTTTCGTTTCTGTACTCTACGAAAACTTTGCCAGATTCTAAAATTCACAAACTTATAATAATTCCACATCAGAATTTTTTTTTCTATATGACTTTATGGCATTTTTATGATACTCTTCTCCCAATCCAAGGCCCAGCAGCCACTCAAGGTAGAGGATAAATGCCTGAGTTTGTTGTGAGAGCGGTCAGGGAAGGAACAAGAGATGAATATTATGAGGATATGAAGGATAGACAATTTTTCATTCTAGTTGAAGAGTCTAAGATTGTAATAATATAAAAGCATCGTCCTGAAGGCCTGTTCTATTATGCAATAGTTCTTGGGAAGAAGCTGTCTCAGTGGAACTTCTTCCTGAATGATGTAATATGAAGGTAAGAATGGGTCGATTAAGTGTACATTACCTGGCCTACCCGTGAATGACTGCACACGGTGAACCAAGGAATTTAGTTCGCCTGAATATCGGCCATGAAATTAGCGACTGAGTGTCGAGACAATAGCAAAGTTTCATCCGTGGGAAAGGGTTTGTAGGGTGGAAAATAATTAATCACTCGGAAGGCAGTGCAAATGCATTTGAACTCTGTCGAGGCTGAAAAGGGAGGATTGGAAGACTACAGCACAGATGTGACCGGGAAACGCGATTTTTCATCTGATTTGTCTCTGGTAAAGACAGAGTATGGTAGGAGGAGTCAGTTACTTTCTAGAACGGTAAGGACCCCGACCATTTTTCAAGTATTTTTAGAGATTACTTACACTATTTACATTTTTCGAACGTTTGTACTCATATTTGTCATATTCACGACGTTTCTATCCTTGCACGCTCTGGCTTTCTTCAGATGTTTGGAATTTCGAACCGAACCATATATTTCGTACACCTGGTTAGATTGTTTTACAGTGGGCTATGATACGTTTTTAGCCACCCTTCATTACAGCAATTTTGGCTTGTTTAATAACGTCTCTTCTTTTTTTCAGATAATACCGTGTTAGTATCAAGCTACTCTCATCTATGAACAATAGTTGACTTATATCTTGCAACGAAAGTTTGTGGAAGTAAGGAAATTAGTGAATTTCAACAAGGGCAAATAATAGGATGGCATCAGTGTGGCAAATCAAATAGAGAAATTGCTAGCTATTTCCGGGTTAATCAACAAACAGTTAATAATATTGCCAAAAATTTAATAAAGAAGGCCATTGTCGTGCGGAACAACAGTCAAGAAGGTCAAGCACCGTGCCTGAACGAAAGAAAAAGTGCACTGAATAGGGAATTCATCAGAAACCGTCATCAGAGCGTCAAAGATGTCGCCGACAGCAATAAAATGTCGCCATATGCGGCAAGTAAGATTCTGAAAGTGCTAGGCTACCAAAGAAGATTTTCAAGAAAGATGCCCTTGATTTCAGAAGTTAACAGGAACCTTCGGATGGACTGGGAGAGGGAATTCGAGATTAAAGATTATGAATTTTGGCAGTCTGTAATTTGGTCAGATGAAAGTAAATTCTGCCTGTATTCGAATTCGAAATAGGTTTATGTTTGGAGAAATCAGAATAAGACTTGAAACAATGAATATCTGCAGGTGGCCGTGAAACATGGAGGGATTGGAGTAATGGTGTGGAGCGCTGTCTCTTTGGGCGGAAATCTGAGCTGATTCTTGTTGACAAGCGGTTGAATGGTCCAAAATACTGTCAAATATTACAGAAAGTAATACACCCACTATTTAAAACCAATCAGATTGACAAGAATGTCAACCTTTTTCAAGAAGATGGAGCGCCATGTCATACGAGCAAAGTAGCAAAGGCCTGGAAGGAATCGCAAGGAATCAAGTCACTGCTATAGATAACCCAAAAGCCTGACATGAATCCAATAGAGCACGTCTGGGAGCACCTTGACCGAAAACTTCGAGAGCGCGCAACCAAAATCATGTCAGTGGCAACCATTAAAGAAACATTGCTAAAGGAGTGGCAACATATGGCTCAGACGATTGTTGATAACTTGATCAAATCCATGAAAAATTGAACACAAGCACTGAAACTAGCAAATAGAGGACCTACTCCATACTAGTTCCAAATACTGTTTATGTTGAATAGGGATTACGTAATTAAATTTTGAAATTTGACGTAGTTTATTTCTTCTGGTTAAAAACGTTTCATAGTGCCATGCCTCTTCCGGATTTTTCAGTATACGTTATCTACCTTTTAAATCAGTTCTCGTCAAGGCCCAACGGATCAAAGATTTGGTCGAATCCAGTGATTTGGCACGAAGACTTGTGAGTTTAATACCTGGCTGAAGCAACAGTTTAGCAAAAACAGAATGTGGCAACAAATATGAGAACAACATTCCGAAAAGTGTAAATAGTGTAAATAATTAGAATATCTAGTCTCAGACATATAGACAGATATCTTTATGCATATACGAATTCCACTCTAGGCCTGGTGTGATCTTGATTCCCAATAGACGTTACTGGGAAGGAGTTTCAGCAAGAATACAAGCGCTTAACATATCTGGAGAAATCTCAGCAATTTACTCTGAGATCTACACAAAACAAGTATATTTAATAGTAGTGTGTAGTTAACTATTACTTGTTATTAAGTAAAACTAACAGTACAAAAACTGACCTTGTATGAAATATACAGAGCTGTTCGATACATATGACTCACCTGATTTTTTTTACTAAATTTTCTTTTCTCCGATGAAACGAGAGTTGAGCTAAATTCAAAGGACAAGCGATCTAAAATCCGAAGAAGAAGCTTTGAAAGCTCTTTGAATTTAGCAGTAAGTACTGTCAAGCATCTGTTCAGTATAATGTTCTGGAGATGCTTTTCTTTTCATGGAACTGGTTTCTTAAAACCTATTGAAAAGACCATCAGGAGCGAGCAGTACAAGATAATTTTAGAGTCTTGTCTGCTCCCTTCTGCTGAAAGGGTGCAAATCGACCCCACCAAGCTCATTTTTCTGCAGGATAATGCTTCCTGCCACAAATCAAAATTGATGAAGGAATATTTTGATGAGAAGCAGGTGAGTGTAATGACATGGCCGCCCCAATATCCTGACCTCAACCCCATAGAAAACTTATGGAGCATTATAAAGTACAGGTTCTCGAGAAAGCAGTTAAGCAACAAAGTGGATTTGATTGTGAATTTCATATCCGAATTCAATGCTTGGAGATGAGATTTGCCAGAACCTAATCAAGTCAATGCCAAAAAGGTTTGAAAAGGTTATTCAAAATAAAGGAGGACCCATAGATTATCAAATATTTCGAACTATATTACTTATTAAAAATCTATTATACCTCTATTATTCTTTATTTCAAGCTGTTCGGTTATGTTTCTATTGATTACTAGTTGCAGAAAATAAGTGGGTCACTTTTTTTGTACAGATATTTTCCCTAAATTTCACTTATATCCAAAATTATAATTATCAGTAGAATACCTTAGGGTGAGTAATATTTTTTTACTAAGAAGTCGGGAAGGGGTCTGTAAATTAGTAAGATTAAAAATTAGTTTGACCCCCCCTAAAAAATAGGCAAAACAATTTTTAAGTAAAAAAAAAATCAGGTGAGTCTCTTTTATCGAACAGCCCTGTATAGCAGGTTTAGATGTCTGGATTTTTTCTTAAGCCGTCTCCATAATGATTTAGATAAAATTTGCTGTTGTTTTGTAGCACTTAATAAATCATGTATTTTCCTTATCTTTCCTAAATCTTGTTCTGCCACCCATCTGCACTTCGGCAGGTAGTTTATGCCATGTTTTCGTTTGACATTCTTGCCTTCAATCTGTCTCAAATTTCTCAATCACTCTTCCCCCAGAAATTTCCAATGACGCTTCCTTGTATTAAGTATAAATATCCTTCTTGTTTCCATTTTTTAAATACCTTCCCCGAGGCTCACATGTTCGGTCCATGGTATTCTCAGTATCCTTCTGTAGAACCATATTTACGTTGCTTCATGTCTCTTCTTCATCTGCGAGGAAATTTTCCAGTATTCACCGACACATAGGCAGAATGACTTTATCTGAATGCTCAGTACTCTTTTTTTTTGTTTCTTACGAAATTTGCCTGTTTCTATATCATTTGCGTAGATATTAGAAATGCATATTTCGTTATCCCAATGCACCTTTCTGTCTTCTGTTACAGCACAGATACTTAAATTGTAGTTTTTTTTAACATGTTGTATCTCCAATTTGTAATTTGCATTTTGGTCCGTTGTATTCTGGTCTTGTATTTTCCATTCTGTATCTTTTGTCAGCCATGTTTGCCTAATCAGAGATTTTAGGAAAATGAAGATTCATCTTCCTTCAGTAATTCTGAATCTTTTATATTTACAATGTTTCACAAAGTCTGCAGTGGGATATCGTCATTATTTTTTTTTCTAAATGCGTTTTCTTACTTGAGAAACAAAGAGAATAAAGGAAATCGATCATTGTATGATGTTGATTTCCGATTAATCGCGGGAAGGCCCATATTAGGAATTGGGATAGCCGTGATATGCTAACGTCTTATAACACAAGAATGAAGCAATAGAAAGAACTGAATCGAATTAAGTGAAATAATCTAATTCTAAAATGAGTCATAACTGAAAATCATTTCTCATTCGATAAATAACATACACCAAAAATGAAATACAGATATGGATATATATACGTCAGAATGATCCCAATCACAAAAATCGATGGCAGGTTTGAAAAAAAAAACAAGCTGTGTGTGAATGGACGAATAATTATTGCCTTGTCCTAGCGATAATAATTTCTCCTCTTATATAGGATGAATGAAAGTCTCGTTCTCAAGGTCCACAAAGCAGCATGAAGCCCTAAGTTCCTGAAGAGGTCGGTAAATCCATCCATTGAAAACGGAGATAATCGCCTTCCGTAGCCTTACAGTTATATTTTCTGAATCGGATATGGCTTCCAAAGTAGCTCTTTCATAATAATGAATCAAAAGAAGAATAATTATGAATAGAATTATCAAGATTCAAATCGAATTTAAAAAAGAAATACAAATCATCTCAGATGCAAAGTGAATTTACATTTGAATATCACAATAAATTCATCTGATAGACACTGAAGCTTACAAATCAGACTTGATAATCAGTATCAAAATATTCATATTGTAATTATAAATGCCGCTATTCAAAGAATAGAGCTTTGTTTTTGCTTATCAAAAGATTAACTGTTGCGTACGTATATAGCCAACTGTTTCTCACTTTTTTCTCTAGCTCTCTTCCCCACCATATATTCCCCATCGTTAGCAACTCTGTGAGTTTCATAATAAAATTGTCGGGTGCTGATTGCCTACTACGAGAGACAAAGAGATGGATATATATGTAAAAAAGTAGCAACATGATTACGCTACAAGGTAATTGGCAAATGTGTGTTTAAAAAAAATTTTGACTAAAAATATTGACCCTGAAGATGAACAATGATGTTCGAAAGCGCTAGGTCATCGTATGGACAATACATATTTCGAAACTATTTTCAAATAAAAAGTCTCATTAGAGAATATGAGAAAATTCAAAAGAAAATATGCAAGACTATGTTATCTTTAACATTCAATACTACATGTTTCAAAGAAAAGTTGCTGCCAAATCACACACACACACACACACACACACACACATATATATATATATATATATATATATATATATATATATATATATATATATATATATATATAAATCAAAATATGAATCTCCAAGGGGTTGTAAAATTCACGACTCCAGTTTTCACCTAAAATCTGGCCAAATAATCGAGCGTTACGTTTTAGCGTAAACAATTCTTCGTTGTGACAAGTAATATTCCTTTCGAACGTTCTTTCTCACTTCACTCAGTTTATTCGTAATCATCCATTTTACTTTCTTTAAACTTATATCAACCATTCCATATATAAATCTGAACGACTGTCCGCCATGTACATGTCAATGTCTTCAACTGCATCAATCTCTCTAACCAAGTTCGTTTGTAATATGTATCAATAGACAGAATTATAAAATATATTTATTGTCATATCAACTGCATCCGATTATAGTATTTTACGTTTTCATATAGTGTGCAGAATTAATTTCAACTGAGACCTATTTTCAAATCGGAACTAATTTCAACTCGGAATTAATTTCAAATCGGAACTAATTTCAACTCGGAACTAATTTCAAATATTTCAAATCGGAACTAATTTCAACTCGGAATTAATTTCAAATCGGAACTAATTTCAAATCGGAACTAATTTCAACTCGGAATTAATTTCAACTCGGAACTAATTTCAACTCGGAACTAATTTCAAATCGGAATTAATTTCAAATAGGAACTAATTTCAACTCGGTTTTGCAATAAAAAAGAATGAAAGATACAGAAAAGATGAATTCTAAATTATCTACAAAGGATTTTTAATGCTAAATTAAAAAATTAACGCCAACTCGTAGCATTTGTTTTAGGAATTAACGGAAATTGATTTTAAATCCGGTGGAAATTAATTCCGAGTTGAAATTAATTCCGCTGTCATATTAATTCCAGGTTGAAATTAAATCTCAGTTGAAATTACTTCCGAGTTGAAATTAATTCCTAGATGAAATTAGTTCCTTCCGAGTTGGAATTAGTGTTGTCACTCTTTCACACTATAAAAAATGTATATTATCCATATATAATTAAAATATAGCTACCTTCAATTGAAATAATATTTGTTTTGCCATCGTTCGGTACTTAAATAAAGTCAAAAACTGTAAAACAAATATTAAGATTTGTGATAGAGGTAAATAGAGAAATATTCATAATAATAAAATGAGAGCAGAAATTCATAAATACGAACGCATTCACAAACACTTTCCAAGCCATAGGTCATGTTTTGAATAACATTTCAAGGCATTCTATACATTTAAAAATATTTTTGTTCAATCGCTTTGCTTTACGTTTTGCTTCTCTAATTCTTTTTCGTTTTCTGGCGTCTGCTTCATCAAGACATTTCCGCCAAAACATGTCAAAAAGATGTTACGCTGATTCAAAAGACGCGAGGAGGGCATTTCTAGTTTATTTTGACTTCTACACATTGAGTTGTGTGTTTAAAAATGAATAAATCTGTCATTTTCTTTTTATTTCTAAAATTGAATTATTTCCATTTCACTTGCTTACTTGTTATTTCGTTTATATTTACTGCATTTAAAATTTGCTTTTAAAGTGTCAAGGGTAGAATTGTCAATAATTTCTAAGAGTAGTTAAAATTCAATCGATGGGATACAATAAATTTCTATTGTTTTGTTTCTGCTTTCTATAACTCAGAAAAGTCATAGAAATTCATTCTTGTTCTTTAAAATGGTTTTAAATCAATTAATACCGGTTTTTACCTTTTATGATTTTTAATTTACGAAACTTGCGAAACTGTGAAATTGTTGATTTCTCTTTGAAGTTTGAAATATTCCCAAACATTCAAAATTGTTTTCTGCTTTATTATTTTTAAAGATCTATATTTCAAAACACAGCATGTTCGTACCCATTTCATTTATTGAATTTTTGTTCCTGATTTACTGTGTATATTTTTTTCTATCCAATATCGCGAGAAAAGATGTATACTGCAATAGACTCAATCAAATTTCGCAAACAACCCCCGGTCTTTTGTGAATATTCCAAATACATTTCATATATTTATTTAATTTCTTCAGCGGAAGTGCTTTGTCAGAATCCACACAACTACTATACACTATGTATATAAAGGTTAATACCTCGTGGTTGAAGAATAATTGACAAATTCACGCATTTGTTTCTCATTTAAAACAGTGAATGATTTCGAATTTATCTGCCTAGGAGCAAAGTTAAATGATAAAAAAATGAATAAATGATAAAAATATTCCTCTTTGTATGCTGTAATTTTAGGATGAAGACACACACGAAGACATCAAAAAATAGAGACTACTATATCTAAATATCGTGTTGTATTTACTACTAAACTCACTTCTGTATCTATATATGTTGAATATTGCAAACTTCTTCACACACAGACACACATACACACACGCACAAACACACACACACACACACACACACACACACACACATATATATATATATATATATATATATATATATATATATATATACACGTTTGGTATGCGACTCGAGTTTCATCGGTTAGCCAACACATCGGGCACCAGATATCGCTTATTGGTTATTTTAAAAATATACTCATGCACATGGGATGGACGCTGATTCATAGTTCAAAATTAAAATAGCAAAATAAATGGTACTAAAAATTAGCGAGTATACGGTCGCTAATATCTAGTTATCTCATTTACCTAACCACACACACACACATACACACATATGTATACATATATATATATATATATATATATATATATATATATATATATATATATATATATATATATATATGAAGAAATATAGTCTTAAAGTGTGCTATATTTATGGGATAAAGTGCTCAATATCAGAGATAGAGCGTGTGTAAATTTAAAAGTGAACATAGAAGCCAACACTCAGAGGTGACAGTCTGTTTCATGCTAGATGCAATCTGCCTGACGATTGCATCGACCATGAAACAGACTGTCGCCTCTAACTGTTGAATTCTCTGTTCACTTTTATATATATATATATATATATATATATATATATATATATATATATATATATATATATATATATATATATATATATAAACGTTCAGTTGCATGGATAGTTGTCCCGCTTGTGCGATCATCAGAGAACTGTTTTATTTTTCAACTGTGGATCTATATATGCTTATTTGTGTTAGATTTTTTTGTGTTTCCTGGAGTGGGGTTTTTCTTCTGCGTTTAGTTGCGATGTCATTCTCACATATATAGACACAATGTCTGTGATGGCCGTTACTCCAAGGAAGCGTACGAAAACTGTAACGCTGCACGAACACACTGGCAAGTCTTACCAGTGAGCAAAGCAAACTACTACAAGGTAACAAAAAAAGTTCTGTCCGTTTTTTGATTAGGCATTGAATGAAGTTAAAATAAATACGAAATGCGTGTAGCAATTGTTTTCAAATTCGGACAGCCGGAAGTAGGAACATCAGACGTTATAAAAAACACGCGCAACGGGCCCGGCCATCAGTTATAAGCCGGACAGCTGTGAGAAGGATGGAAGTGTCTAGAGATCTCGTTTGGGGCTATTTGCTTTACGACTTCAAATCGGGCTTATCAGCAGCTGCATCAAGTCGCCGCATATGTCAAGCGTTTGGCGATAGTGCTGTGGATGAACGTACTGCAAGGCGTTGGTTTCGAAAATTCAATTCGGGAGATTTGTCTTTCCATGACGAGCCTAGCAGTGGACGAACACAGGTCTTGAATGACGGAGTCCTGAAGGCGGCCATTGAAGAGGACAGTAGTCTAACGTGTGGTGAACTTGCAAGACAGTTCAACATTTCCGATGAAACAGTTAGACTTCACCTGCACCGCCTAGGTAAGATGTACAAACTGAGCAAGTGTGTTCCACAAACGCTGTTGGAGGTCCACAAGGGACAATGAGTGGCAGCCTGCGTATCGCTGCTTTCTCGCCACCGTACCGCATCCTTATTCAATCGAGTGCTTACCAGTGATGAAAAGTGGGTTCTCTACGAATCTCCCAAGCATTCCAGACATTTGTTGTCTCCTCACACCGCAAGACCGCCAAAGCACCCACACAATATTATGCTTTGTGTCTGGTGGACAGGTCGGTCGTCAAGTGGTTCATTATGAACTGCTACCAACGGGCCAAACGGTCACTGGAAACCTATACTCGCAGCAATTGAAACGTGTGCATCAAGCATTGCGCCAGAAGGAGCCAGGACTGGTGAATCGCAAAGGTGTGCTTTGTCTCCATGACAACGGCTGGCCGCATGTTGCGCCATACAGCAACTTGGGTTGGAGACTTTGTGCCATCCACCTTATTCACCTGACCTTGCGCCATCCGATTATCACCGCTTCCACTCCCTGGATAATCATTTTCGTGGGAAATCCTTCACCAATGAAGCAAACTTGCGCAAAGCACTCACGGACTCCTTTGCGTCAAAACCCCCCGAGTTCTACCGCAAGGGTATTGAACAGGTGGAGACATGTTGGCAGAAGGTGCTGGATGCCGATGGCGATTACTTCAAAGACTAAATATAAGTTACACATACTGTGAAGCATTTTCTTTTTTTTTCCTTTAAAAACGGACAGAACTTTTTTGGTTACTTTGTATAAACTGGCTCGGAATCTCTCCTGATTTAAATCCAATTGAGAATCTGTGGTCAAACTTCAAAGAACTAATTCGTGGAATGGACGTACGAAGTACTAAAATGTGTACTGCGTTATGTTTCATTGGAAACATACGAAAAAAGTAAATACTAATGGCGTCATTCGTTTTATTTCAATTAATTTGCCCAAGGGTATATTGGTTCGACTCTCACATTTTATTTTTATTGTCTCTAAAATTTGAACTCATTAAAATCGCTGCGTATAACTCCTGTTTTCCTGCTTGCCTCTCATCTGTTGTAGACTCATACACATACTTAGTAATACCAACAAATATACCTTTTACATAAATATATATAAATATTATAAGTAAATTATCAATAAATATCCCTTGTAAACATTTAGTTTAAAAAACTTGTTTTATGATGTCGATTTTTGATGGGTTTATTTGTCTAGTAGAAATGCG
>OZ038485.1:127133829-127171329 GCA_964036315.1 Acanthosepion esculentum
GTCAGTCTCTGATATTCTTGAGGATCTGTCTGAGAGTCTTTTGGAAGGTCCGTCTCCGAATCTCTAGTGTCGGGATGCTGAAGGTAACACCACTTGGCTAAGTGACTAACTTTAGAATTGTCTTAATGTTATATATATATATATATATATATATATATATATATATATATATATATATACGATACAGCTTTTTCTCGAAATTCCAGCTAATACATTATTGGCTAACGCGATGTAAAATGGTTGTAGGACGACGGTCTATATTAAATTTTAGGTTTTTTACACATGTAAGTTGAGTGACATTTTGACAAATAAATCCTACTAATGGAAACCATTAAAATCATTTTTGTTCATCTAGTTTTTATAACCTTTATGCAGACAATCAGTGGATATGATCAAAGTCAAGTTCTTAGTAACACCAATATAAAATGATAACTGGGGGTATTTGGAAAACGCCATTTTTCTTTTGCAGTCACTTGCTGCATTGCAGTCAAAATGCAGGGTTATTGATGCATTTTAATGCATTATATTGATGTATGCGGGATGACTTTCGTAACTCAAAATTTTTTAAAACTTGTCTGAAATCATTATGGCAATTTTCTACTTATACTCGAAATATATAGCTGGCCTTGTCTTTAGATACTCTGTTGTAACGTATATGAGGATTCGAATATGATTTTACATATATGATATTACATATATGGTTTTGCGAATTTAAGCGTTTTATTTGAATATATTTGTATAGTAATTTTCATATATATTTTGGCTTGGGAAAGTAGTAATTCTTTCATGAATGGACATATTTAAAATGTTCGGGCGCAGAGATATTATGATATGATTCTATAGCAGCACTCTCGATAATTTTCCCTCTAAGTAAGCCACTTTCTCTTTTACTAACTGTGGCATTTTGTAGATCACAGCTATTTCATTATATTGGAATTAGACTTTGTTACAGACTGTAAGAGATAATATATAACCTAGCGTGATCGAAAATTTAGTAATTTCTTTTTATTTTTCAGAAACTTAATTATGTATAATTTTTTAAGTATGCACAAAGGATATGAGTCATTTAATGAGCTAGAAACTTTAGCTTTTCTTATTAATTTCCATTTTACTTGTAGTGTTTTATTTAGATAGGAGCGTTTGAGTTTGGTATTAATTATCATTAAAAGACGATAGATGTTGGTTCCACCTTCTTTTAAATTCATTCTGTGTGCAACCAATGTAGAGTTTAACTATGTCTAGATCTTCAATAAAAAGCTATCTTTTTGTAGAGACTCTCAAATGTTTTCCTTAAGTAATAATAAATTTTGAAAAAAAATAAGAATAAAGAATAATATATATATATATATATATATATATATATATATATATATATATATATATATATATATATAATTCAGTGTCCTGGTGAAAGAAAACAAAGATCTTTTATTGGATGCATGATACTTAAAATAATAAAAGCATAGAAACGCCTATATGAGACCTGAATCTAAAGAACTTCAACGAAAATAATCAGGCTAGCATTTTTGGTGCATCTGGGTAGAACTACTGGCCCAAAAGATTTATGTTAATGAATTTGTGCTATTCAATATTTAATGCTCACATTCGATTTGATTGTAAAAGTTTCAGGTTTCCGTCTTTAGTGTGCCTTTCCAAATGGAACAGATTTCGCCTTTCCTTTCAGTTTATTGCATCTACTTATCAATATTGCTTCTATTTTCCTGTGTTTGTTACCGCACTCAATATCTATCTATCTATCTATCTATCTAGCTATCTATCTATCTATCTATCTATCTAACTCTCTATCTATCTATTTAACTACTATCTATCTATCTATCTATCTATCTATCTATCTATCTATTTGTATCTGTTTGTCATTATCTATCTATCTATATATCTATCTATCTAAATATCTATCTATCTTTTACATCGCTGCACAACCAGCACACGCAGACACATCCGAAATTTGAATAGTGAAATATATATACAGGCGTTGGACAAAATAATTGGAACAGTTGCAAAATGCACTCCTATATTTCAAAGACTTAGTTTATTCATCTAATTTACTGTCTTTGACTTATTTATTTTTAGAATTTAGTAAAATTTAAGCTAAATGCGTAATCTCTCTGAGTTCGAAAATGGGCAAATTGTTGCAGCTCGCAGGGCAGGAGCCTTGATCACTAGGTTTGCTGAACTGTTTTGTTTTTCAAGAGCTAACATGTCAAGAACACTGATGCAATTCGAGAAACAGGGAAAGACCTCTAGCAACCGTAGCAATTCGGGCTGGACTTTCAAACTTACAGAAATTGACTGACGTGCATTGAAACACAATGTGGCAAAAAGCATCGGGCTCCTGCGGCCAAGGTGACTGCAGAGTTGAATAACCATCAGAATAGTTCAGTTTCTACTGAAACTGTTCGTCGTGAGCTCCATAAGGCTGCATATCATGGAAGAGCCGCGGTTAGGAAACCTCTCCACTCGCAGCATTCAAAAGAGTTTGAAGTGGTGCAGAGATCACAATGCCTGGTCTGCAGACCAATGGAAGCAAGTTATATTCTCAAACAAGTCCAGTTTTTTCTCTTTTCCCAACTTCAGGGCGATTTACTGTATGGAGGCACCCCTGACTGCCTTCTTCCAACAGTAAAGCATGCAGGTGGATCAGTGATAGTTTGGGCCGCCATATCATGGAAATGTCTCAGTCCAATAGTTGCCCTACATGGTAGAATCAACAGCAAAGATTACCTGAACAATTTGGGAGATCATGTTCATCCAATGGCCAAGACTTTATTCCCTGATGGTGACTGCAACTTCCAAGACGATAATGCTCTAATACATACCGCTCGAGTGGTTAAGAATTGGTATGAAGAGCATGAAAGTGAGCTAGAACACATGGAATAGCCTCTCCAATCTCCAGATATCAATATCATTGAACATTTGTGGTGCAATTGGGGGCAACAAGTTAGGAGCCGCTATCCTCCAACGTTGTGTCTTAAAGAACTGGAGCAGCTGTTAATGGAAGAATAGCGGAAAATTCCTCTGGATGAAGTCAGGAACCTGTATGACTTAATTCCTAGACGTATTAAACCTGTCTGTGAGGCTAAAGGAGGACCAACTCAGTATTGAATAATAATATTTTCTTTGAATTTAACAAGTTTTTCAATTATTTTCTCAAATCCCTGTATGACATTAAATATAGTAGTTGAGAAACCATGTGATTAAATCTGTAGCGATTTCGATATCCAATGATCAATTTATATAGGCGGTGTCACGTAATATTTCGCCTTCTGTATATCCTTTGAAAGCGTCCCCTCCATATCTCTATCTCTCTATTTCCATATATCTATCTCCATCTTTTTCTCTTTATAAATTCTTATTGGAAAGCATGCAACGATATCCAGAATAACTCTTTGGAAATTTGTACCCAGGCTCTTATGGCATCCCACAGATTAGTTGGTTGTACATCCAGAATTTGAATCACCATTTCCACCATAACACAAACTGATCTATAGATGAGATATCCAGTGACTGTGGATCTCAGTCAGAGAAAATGCTTTGCTGTGTTTCGTGGAGCAATCTGACATTATTTTTTTAAATTTCTGACACGTCGTATTTTTCTTCTTGATGATTGCATTCAAACGATTATTTCATGGTTCCAATGATTTTAAAGTACACCAAGAACATATTCACCATGTTATTAAACTCATATCAGCTGCGAGATTCGTTGATAAAATATAAAATAGATCTATGCAGTCGTTACGCTAAATTTCAGCCTCTTTTCACCGAATGTCGCAGCGGAAATAGAAACAAAACTCATTAGACAACACAATGTATTTTTTTAATCTTCTTTTATTCAACTTTGATGATCACTATCAAATTGCACTCATCTTTTCTCATTTTCATCTAAGATCAGTAGTTTTTTCTGCTTCGAGCTTATCAACTTCAACATTCAATATGTTATACATACATAGATTCTATATGCCTCTGTGGTAAAAGATTGTTATTTGAACTACTGTTGTCTTGATCCAGGTTGACCTCAGAGCTCATGTTTTACAGGGTGTTGACACTGATAAAACCTGCGCTAACTGGAACTCCGCAATTTTTAACGACTATCTTAGTATTGGCGTCAATCCATTCGAGACACACTCATATTTTCTAAGCTGGTCTCTCTCTCTCTCTCTCTCTATATATATATGTGTATATTTAATTATTGACATATATATGTATATTACATTATATATAACAATATATATATATATTTCTTTACAGGACAAAGGGTGGGTAAGAAGTGTCCAAATGTTTTATGTTTCCGAGCGCTTTCAGCGATACCTTGAGCCATTATCAAGGATGATTAGATTTTTCAGCTTAACTGAGTGTGTGCATTATGTGTATGTCTTACTGTGTAGTACAGATGCTTTTAATTTCCAAAAACAGTTAGCATATTGTGGGTTTGTTCGTAGTTAATATTAATTACTTTGTCCTTTAAAGAAAGCTCTTGTTCGAACACAAGAAAAATTAAATAAAAAAGTCAATCGTAGTGCCTTGTCTGTCGTTTGTAATTAAACATGCATATATATATATATATATATATATATATATATATATATATATATATATATATATATATATATCAATTTAGACAAAAGTAACAGGAAAAAAGGAGACAATGTGAAAAAAGAGAAAAAGGAAAAAAAGGTTTAATGTGAAGAGGGAGAAAGAAATAAGGGGGAGAAAGACAAGAATTTAAAATATAAGGTTTGTTTGGAGAAAGAGAAAAAGAGAAATACATGGAAAGGGGAGCGGGAAAGAGGGAAATAAAGGAAAGAGGGAATTAGGCATAGTCGACAGGGTGACCCAGAAAAAAACTTTTTCTTCCGGGACTTGACAAGTTAAAAACAGTGTGGGAAAGTGACTGATCATATATAAAATAGTTACATTGAAATTGTCTAGTCATTTTCAGCAGCGAAACAAATAATTCTAACATTGTAAGACTCACTATATTGCTCTGTTCTTACATTGAACTCTTTCTGTTATTTATATCTTCCTTGAAATTATCCCTACTAATCATCAGTTGATATATATATATATATATATATATATATATATATATATATATATATACACACAACTAATTGATTTTTTTATTCCGATAGACATTTATAAATTTGCAGTTGATACCCTTAACTAAGACGATCTAGTATTAGGATTTGCTTGGCCGTTGATACCCTTCATGAGTCGGTTAAAAGCATGTCAGTTGTTTAAAACAAAAGAAGCGTCTACTGAAATATAGGTATTCACTAGAATTCACATATATACATAAATATATATATATATATATATAATCACTGAATATATAGTCCTTTATTACACAAGTATATAAAAATAACATTCAGATGAACACAACAATTTTGCCTTCGAAAATAATGAACCCAGAAATATTTATCTTGCATTTAAAAACACTCTGATGATGGCATTGTGCTATGTCGAAAGTACTAGGAGTGAATAATCTTTATCAACACGGCAATTGTCTCTTGTATTTCAATAACGCCATCGAAAATAAGTGTCCGTAAATATGAAAGGATCCAAATCAAAATAAGTAAACAAACTTGTCTAAATTATTCAATAAAACATGTCTCAATGAAAACATGTTGCCAAAATAACCGAATATATATGTGTGTATGCGTTTGTGCGTGTGCAAATGTGTGTGTGTGTGTGTGTGTGTGTGTGTGTGTGTGTGTGAGAAAGAGAAATTATTTGTATTAAAGTGAAAAATCTATGAAGAGTGTAATTTATACTGAATTAATATATTCAGTGTTAGATACAGCCTTGAATATATTATTCCGGAGGCTTTGTTGATTTAAGCTGTGTATAGAATTTTTTATTGCTTGCGTTCAGGGAGATTGATGTTGCATTGAAAATTAACTGCAACAAAAACCGCTAATATTTCATTTATAAGATATTGGTTAGATAATGAGATAGGATGTTTGTTGTACCAAACATTATTTACTTGAATAAATATATACATACACACATACATACATACATCTATCTATCTATCTATCTATCTATCTATCTATCTATCTATATATATATATATATATATATATATATATTCAAACTTTGGAATTATATATATATATATATATATATATATATATATATATATATATATGTATATATATATAATTCCAAAGTTTGAATAAGCAGCTCTATAATCTGCCCCAAATTAACCTCCTGGAATAAAAGTGCTCTATGCCATAAAAATGATTTGAATATTAACTCAATAACCAGGTAGTTAATGTCTGGCTACTACTTTAAGTTCCATCTGTTTGCACACAATCATCTGGCTACCTCAAGATTGTTTGAAAATAAATGGAACTTAAATTAATATATATATATATATATATATATATATATATGTGTGTGTGTGTGTGTGTGTGTGTGTGTGTGTGTGTGTGTGTGTGTGTTGGAACGTCCCAGTTTGAATTCTTGTTTGAATCGCACAGTGATCGTTGATTTCTTCAAGTTTTCAGCCTGCGAGAGGCGATTTCAGCTTTCGGTTCCTTTCGGAAGTGCCTGAAATAGATGCCAAGGGTTAACTCAAGCGTTTTGAGTTAAATTATTCGGAACTATTTGGGAAACACTGATTGTTTATGAACACCAGATAATGCGCTCTCTACCAGTAATTGTAAATAAGGCCCGCTGAGCATGGTCGCTGTAAGATGACAGGTTGTCTCTACGGCTAATTAACTGCAGCTGTCTGTCAAAAATCTGCCTGGGCAATCATCTGCAACTGCTAACTGACTTAGTAGATAGGACAGCCATTACGCTCTCTCCTTCTCTCTCTCTCTCTGTCACACACACACACACACACACACACACACACACACACACACACACACACACACACACACATATATATATATATACATATACACACACATATATAGTCACTTTTTCGATATTACACTCAACCTATCTAATGATACATTTGAACCCTTCCATAAAGTTGATCAGGAACCTCTATATATCAAAGTCCACTGTAACCACCCTAAATCTGTGATAGATCACATCCCCAAAACTGTGAATACAAGAATAAATAGGTTATCTTCTAGCCAAAAAATCTTGGAAGATAATAAATGTATATACAACCAGGACCTCAAAAATAGTGGTTTTAGACAAGAATTAAACTTTAACGGAGAACTAGTAAATCAGAATAATAATAGAACTAAAAACAGAAAGAGGAAGTTAATACCCACCGTATTGCAGGCTCTCCAACATTGATATAGGAAGTGTCTTTCTAAGACTAATAGATAAACTCATAGTAAAAATCACTACATAAATTTTCAATAAGAAGACACTGGAAATTAGTTATTCATGCGTTAGATATATGGAGAAAATTATATCTTCCCATAATTGTCGAATACTTAGAAACAACCATGGTAATGAAACTCAATCTAGTAACCCTACCTGTAATTGTAGGAATAAAGACCTTTGTCCAATCGGGGGTAAATGTATGTATGAAAATGTAGTGTACGAGGCAACAATCTTCTCCGAGGAAAATATAAAACAGAAAAAGAGATATATAGGTATATCCGCGGGTGATTGGAAGCAGCGTCTATACAACCATAGACGCTCTTTTAGATATAGATACGTCAAAAATCACACTTTTTTATCCAAACACTACTGAGATCTGGTGGATAAGGGACTAACCCCACTTTTCGAATGGAGATACTTATCAAGAGCTAGAACCTCTAATAACGTCCGTGATCGGTGTGATCTGTACATTGCGGAAAAAATATTATTAAAGATAAGAATCAAGATGAGTTGCTAAATCTTCGTAGTGAGATATTCTCTAAATGTAGACATTTAAAAACGATTCAAAACATAAACTCGGTTTTATAAAGTTTTGTCGCTTGTGACAGTTCCATCTTGGTTCAATAACATCTGGAATGACATTTTAATGGAATGACTATTTTGATTATCTATATGTATCATTTTGTATGTTTATGTGATGCGCTATCTATTTAATATTTTTATTAATCTTTATTCATCTGGTGATATATGTGTAAGTGGGTATGAAGGTAAATGTTTTCCCTAATAACTGATATGCAAAATCAGATAGTCATATAATATTTATATACCTAGGTATATATGTAAACGTAAGAGGTAGATACTCGTTAATCACTCAGCCGATTTTTAATATTTTAATATTCTTAACGTTGTCTTCCTCAATGTTCTTGAAGTATCAATTAATTTAATTCCACCTGCATATTTTTATATGTTAAATGTATATATAGATGGATATTGTCCCTAAATTTTATTTTTAATTAATTTTTTAATTTTGAGAAAAAGTTTTAGCTTTTACATTTTGATTTATATATAGATATGTATATGTGCGTTCATATGTCTGTATGTGTGTGTATGTGTGTGTATATATATATATATATGCGCACGTATGTGTATGTCCGTATAGATATTTATGTGTAAATGTATATATGTGTAGGAGTGAATTTGTATGGATGTATGTGTTATGTATGTATATGTGTGCATGTGTATATCTATCTATCTATCTATCTATCTATCTATCTATCTATCTATCTATCTATCTGTATATGTATATGTATGCGCGTGAGTGTACACGCATATATGTATGTATGTACGTGAAAATATAAATATGCTGTTGTGTATGTGTGTATACGTATGTGTTTTTGAACATAGAAATATAGGTCCTTACTGGATTAGATAATCGTTATATTTATGTTTATATTAGATTTGTAACCTGTAGTCGATATTAACTTTGTCAAATGTTCTTGATTACACAGCGGTCCTTTAATAAATGCCCATTGGTTTTAGTTCCGCAACCCCACCTCCCCCAGCTTTTTTTCTTTTCCTCTCCCTCTCTCATCTTCTGAGCTTTAAGATTATATTGTCTATTGTGTGTATGTCACAACAAAATGTATAATCTTGGCCGGTGTATCTTTAATGTATTAGACATTTGAAAATATGCATATTTCTCTCACATAAACCGTCTTTGACTCCCCTCTTTAAAACTTCTCTCTGTTAAATTTTAATCCCCTCATTCAGGTTTAGACATTCCTGTTCTTCTCTCTTTTTCTTCTGTTACCCCTCTTTATAGCTTTCATTTACTCTAGCATTCGTCCCACATTCTCATACTTACACTTTCACTAAATTTTATTTTTTATTCCCGGAGTTGTTTTTCTGTTTTCTTTTTGAATTTTTAGGTCTGATGAATTGGATCGTATTTACGATTCCAATGGAATAAATTATGAGCATGGAATATTAGTGTTTAAGTCTTTTTATAATATATATATCTATATATATATATATATATATGTATATATATATATATATATATATATATATATATATATATATATATATATATATATATATATATACTACAGGTAACAAATCCGATGGTATATAATCCAAGTGGATTCTAGTAATATCAAATATTAAAACTGATCCACAAATAGCGCTCGCGGTATTTATTGATACACAGTTTATCCATTTCGATCTTTCAGTGAGACAAAATGCCCGAGTTGGTGGTAAAGAGTGGTTGAAGGCATTAGCTTTAAAGTGAAGATGTTTTATAAAATTAACCCGGATATTTATATTAGGAAATTAAATTGGGGTTATGTGAAGGATTATGTGTTATATATATATACATACATATATATATATATATATATATATATATATATATATATATATATATATATATATATATATATATATATTATAGGCCACACTACAAATCGTTTAACACGCAGATTAACCCAACACCTTTCTGACAATAGCTCAATTAGATCTCATTTAAATATTCATGGAGACCTACCGGACACTATTCGGAATATACTTGTCGACAACACTAATATAATAGCATCATCCACTTGCAAAAAAAGGCTAAAAATAATGGAAGCCTTACTTATAAAATTAAACAAACCAACCCTTAATAATATTAACTTTGAACATGGACATAATATCTTGACCGTGTTTTGAAACAAAAAAATGAATCACTTTATAAAACACACACAAACTATTTCTAATTCTAACAGTTGAAATATAATCCTTGATAATGGCTAAATGTATAGCCGAAAGCGCTCGGAAAAGAACATTCGGACAATTTTTATATAATTTATCCTCTGAAAAGAAAAACTTTATTAGATCGCACGAGAAATTATATAAAAAACTAAATAAAAGCACCTTGTCAGTCGTTTTTAATGAAATGTGCTTGAAAGAAGGATTGCTGCCTAAATACACAAATATATATATATGTATATATATATGTATATATATATATATATATGTATATATATATATATATATATATATATGTATGTATGTATGTAAATATATATATATATATATATATATATATATATATATATATATATATATATATAAATATATATAACACCTCATTCTTCGTAGATATATATATATATATATATATATATATATATATATATATATATATATATAGAACACCTCATTCGTATATGTGTGTGTGTTTGTGTGTGTGTATATAGAGAGAGGTACATTGATACAAAACTCTTTCCTTGAAGATGGCAATAATTGTACCTGTTTATATGTAGGTGTAAAAATACCTCTGTATACAATATATCTAATATTTACGTTTTGATTATTAGCCTATGATATAATATAAATATAGAAAAAAATATAATATATGCATATAGATATAATATATACATATCAATATAATATATACATATAAATATAATATATACACATAGATATAATCAAAATGCATCGATATATGAAGAGAGATAACGAGAAAGAGATAAAATACCAATTATTTTCTGAAATTTATACATTTATTTTTTACTAGTCTCTCTTCAATGATAACATTTCAAATTCATTAAAATAAAATTGCCAATAATATAGACGCGGACTTTACCTTTTACTTGCAAAATTAAACTTGATAAATGTGTTTATCAAATGCAATTTAATGTGATATTCATTTCAAATCAATCAAGTAAATACATTTCTTTATCAGTTTTCAGAAAATAATTCATTTGATGTTTTAATAGAATAATCATCTTAGCGGTATATTTTATTTTCTTTTATAAAGGCCAATAAGAAATGTTCATATGTATTCTTCTGTCGGTGATTTTCTGTCGTAAATTCTTTATGAATAATTTTGACCGAGGTGTAGATAGCATGAAAACTTTGAACAAAGGATTCACTCGCTTTTTCTTTTATAAGAGTAATTTTTTAAACGTATGTGTAACTGGATTTAAATTTCATTAAATAAGCCTCACCCTTGGAAATAATTGCAATATAAGCCGAATCCCCCTCTCTCTGTATCTCTCTCACTATCTATCTATCTATCTATCTATCTATCTATCTATCTATCTATCTATCTATCTATTGTGACACTATTTAGCTATGGTAATTGGCTAATTATTTAATCATAGAAATTAAAAACGGGAAATATTTAAAGCGAGAAGGAGCTAGATCGAAAGACATATCGACGACATTATTTTTTTTTAACAAAAGAAAAATGGTTAAAATATTTTATTTCAATTACAAAGAAAGATATTTTCTCTTCGCAGAGGACGAAAAGATTCGTAAGAGAAGCAGATTTCGAGTTCTGTCAGAATTAATTAATGCCATGATAAGAAAGTAAACACGGGTAAAAGAATAATAATTTCACCACACACGGAGCAATAATAAAAAATTCGTTTCGGCCAGCTGCATGTAAACAAGAGATAAATCGAAATTCGGGTATCTTAAAAACCGACGAGGAAGCCAGCCGTATGAATACAGATCTTGATATGAAAAAAAGGAATCAATATTTTTGCCTGTTCAAACTGTTAACGATAGACCCTCTGTCGCCAAGAACGGGCATCTGGAAATGCGACAATATTAAGACACTTGATTCGGTCTTCAAGTGGAAACGACCACCCAGTTAAAAGTTGACTGCAATCATTAATGAGTCGGCGGAGAATTCCGCTAATAAATTCCAGGTGCTCTAGAATAAGATAAAAATTTAATGACCCGCAATATGCGATTCATAATAATTCTGGCCGATAGAACAGAAAGAAAGAAAAAGGGAAGATAATTTTTTTTTTCGGGCGATAATGTAAACTAATGCCAGACTAGCCACACACACACCGCCAAGAGACTATTGGTTAAGTGGTAGCATGGGTGATAGGCAGAGTTGATTGTATGAGAAAGAGGGAGAAACTGTTTGACGCCCACGAAGAGGTTGGTATGAGATACCAATATGAGAAAGGAAGCGTTTCGGAGGATAATTCTCCTCCGACCTCTCCTCACAGAAGGGGGAGAACCCCTCTAAAATAGAAAGTAATTCACTTCCAAAAATGGGATGTTATAATTTTTCCTGTCCGAAGAAAAAGAGAATCCTTATTGGAGATTTGGAATTATCGAATAACCCAAACCACGTCCGGCCACACACAGGGTTTTGGTCGGCGTCCATATAAACGAACGTCACCGGGCGTTCAAGCAGTTAGAGTTAAGTTGCAGTCGGCAGTGGGTTCCAGTTCCAGTTCCAGTTCGAGTGAGTCCGAGAGACAGCGGGCTCGGAGAATAGCGCCTCGCTGGAGTTGACCACAAGGTTCCACGTCTTTCGACTTAGACATCTAACCAAAAACCAATTTTTAATGAAGCACAACTTAGATTTCCCACCAAAAGCAAGATTTTAATCGACTGAAGATACAAAAAAGGGGTTTATTGAAAACAAAAAACAAAATCAGATATTTGAACTGGCTTAAGAAACGCAAAAGTGTCACGAATCCATAGAAGCGGGCTGGAAGAGAGACGCACTTCTGTATTCAACAGACATATAAAGATGGTTGTTATTTCTCAACACGTTTGAACCTCTTGAATTTCTTACATCATTTTCCTTTTATATACACTTATGTGGTATCAACTTTACCCCGGATTCAGCTTGCACTATGGCTCGACGTATGATTGATTTCGTCTATCTAAGATCAAATCACAACGTGGGTAGGTTAGACCAGAGATCAAAGCAGTCTCTTCGGTGACCAGATGTCGGAGGCGAGCTGAGAACGACAAAGTTGATACCGAATCTAACCAGGCATCGACCGCGACCAAGACAACCAAAGGGGTTAGAGTGTCATATCTGGTGCTGCGAAAAGGATAAGGGTGAGATCGTCACTACTGGCGCTGTGACCAGGGCAAAACCCTGGAGCAGCCGCTGCCATATAGACATCACACTATCATGGTCTCTTCAATATCTATCTATCTATCTATCTATCTATCTATCTATCATAGTGTCTTCAATATCTATCTATCTATCTATCTATCTATCTATCACAGTCTCTTCAATATCTACCTATCTATCTATATAGCTATCTATCTATCATAGTCTCTTCAATATCTATCTATCTATCTATCATAGTTTCTTCAATATCTATCTATCTCAGTCAGTTCATATTATCTATCTATCTATCTATCTATCTATCTATCTATCTATCTATCTATCTCAGTCAGTTCATATCTATCTATCTATCTATCTATCTACCTACCTCGGTCAGTTCATATCTATCTATCTATCTATCTATCTATCTATCTATCTATATATATATATATATATATATATATATATATATATATATATATATATATATATATATATCAGTTCTTACATGTATATTTATTCTCTTTCAGCCATTATATAAAATTTTATTACTAAATCTCTTATATCATCTTCTCATTTTACGAATTCTAATTAATGATTTGCTTCGATTTAGAATCCAATACGATTTTAATATTCTATCGGGATTACTGCTCAATAAATATCAAGGCAAGGAAGAAAAAAGAAACACGCTATCATGCGTCTTCATTATTTTACGATATCAAAAATAATGTGTGAAAAGCTAAAACAATTTTCTTCAGAAATATTTAGAAAAATAAAAGATTTAGAAAATCTATAATCGCCTGTATATGAAGCAAGATGCATACCAACACTCCTAGCTCAAATTCTATAATTTAAATAATTTTCTGCCTTGTCAAGAATTACATCTCTGTCCAGTGAGACAAAAATTCAGCAACGACCGACGTCGGGGTTTTTATCCCGTTACCTGCTTTCCCTATTACGGATCCGGGAATTAAAAGCTTCGTACACGTAAATGGCGTTGACTAGAGATCCCCCATAAAGAAAAAAAGTTTCTTAAGTTCTTCTGTCTTAGCATATATACTCAAAGAGGAGGAGAATATTTATTACGTTCAAAAGGCTGTGACAATATCAGTATAACATGAACATACCGGATGTTATAAAAATAGATACTGGAAGTTTTATACTCTACTATTGTAAATATAAGTTGAAGATTCTCGATCTACGACGACTCGAATTTGCGATGTAGGATGTTATACTCAAGGAGTGTGTAATGGATAAACGATCATTTGGCACACACGATAATTCTATATTATTTTGCATTTAGGTAATGCATATATCATTATCAACCATCACAATTATCGTCATCATCATAAGCAGCATTAGCGGTACTGAAAGCGGGGGTGTTCTTAGGGTGACTGTTGTGAAGTTGCCATACCATTTAAACCATTTAAAATTTATCTTCATGATTCAGCTTCTGAGGTTTTCCAACTTCCTCTCGGATTGTCAGGAAAATGTTGAATCATTTCAGTATGAGTACGCACCAAAGCACAACTTTTGAACAAAATGGCCTCTTTTGTGAAAAAACACCTATTTTGCGATCGGTTCTCAAGTATATATATATATATATATATATAAATCCCGGTTTTATAAGGTCTTTTTTTACCTTATATATATATATATATATATATATATATATATATATATATATATATATAAAATATGTATATTTATATATATATATATATATATTACGCGAATCATTCATACGAAAAGCAGATAATGAAATTAATTATATGGGTATAATGACTCTCGCAAACAATTTTTAATCATAAAATACATTAACCTTCTTTCGGATTACACTTTAACTTTCGATGTCCTGTTATTACCTGGATGTAAAAAAAACTTACCTATGTCCCTACCTGCTGATGATTGTATGAAACAATTGAAAGCTAATAGTAAAAAAAGACCTTATAAAACCGGGATTTATAAACAAGGATCATACCATTCATTGACGGATTCGAGGTTAATGTATTTTATTATTAAAAATTGTTTGTGAGTGTGATTCTTGCCATATAATTAACTTCATTATCTGCTTTTCGTATGAAGGATTCGCGTAATATAAATTGAACCCGCACCACGTAATTGATATATATATATATATATATATATATATATATATATATATATATATATGTGTGTGAATAATTTCATATATATATATATATATATATATATATATGTGAATAATTTCATATATATATATATATATATATATATATATATATATATATATATATATGTGTGAATAATTTCATATATATATATATATATATATATATGTGAATAATTTCATATATATATATATATATATATATATATATATATATATATATATATATATATATATATATATATATATGAAATTATTCACATAGCTGGTTCCAACAATCATTTGAAGATATTGGAATTAATCTGTATAGGGCTACGGAAACCTTCTCTTTGAAGGATTTTGTCAAGTCCCTTAATTTGTTGAGGGATATTTTATTTTAACTGTCCCTCGCTAATTATTTACTCACATTCCCCACCTCGTTATAAGTATATATACTTATATGTTATTGATTCTAGCGTTTTCCCGCCTTATTTTGCTCTTCAATTCCGTTGCTGTCTTTTTCGTTTAATTTATCAATACTTTCCAACGATTTTTCTCCTGGTGAGATGTTGGACGAAAGGGCCTTAGAGACTATTACCATTAATAAATTCCTTGTTCTTAAAACAGTATATATATGTACATATATATATATATATATATATATATATATATATATATATATATATATATATATATATATATATATATGTATATATATATATATATATGTATATATATATATATATATATGTATATATACACTACCACATATATAGTGTATATATATATATATATATACACTATATATGTACATATATATATATATACACACTATATATGTACAAATATATATATATATATATATATATATATATATATATATATATATGTATACTACCATTTAAAGAAAGACATTGGAATGACCAACACAAAAACAGAGAATGTCTCATATAGAAAAGATTTAACATTGAAAAACATAAAGGAAAAAAATTAATTATTTTTAATAATTATTTTTAATAATATGTGGAAATCTCCACCCTTTACCTGAAGACGGTCGTAAGACTAGAAACGCGTGTTGTAAAACTATGTAAAACTTTGAAAAATAAAGAATAATATTTTTTTAAAAAACCCACATTACAATCAAAAATGTTTGCGGTACCTCTCTTCTTTTTAATATACACACTTTTCTCCCGTTGGAACCATTATAACCTCTTCATTTCATTATATATATATATATATATATATATATATATATATATATATATATATATATACATGTGTGTGTGTGTGTGTGTGTGTGTGTGTGTGTGTGTGTGTGTGTGTGTGTGTGTGTGTGTGCTCGCGCGCGCGTGTGTGTGTAAATAATCTGACTGTTGCCCCAGGGTCTTATTAATCTTATTATTATAATTATTTCATTTTCAGGATTTATCTTAAGATCCCAGCCCTACTTTATTCCTTTGTTCTTGTCTTGAATCCATCTAATAGCTGTGTGGCTCATGCTGTCCATCTTTAAGGTGTCTACCGATATGTAACTGATGCTAATAATAAAATAATCATTCGCCTTTCGTTGCCAACATCTCGAATATACTGGATGTTGTCCAGAATTCCACTAAATTCGGCAGATCCCTGTCAATCAATACCAGAATATATGAAGAGTATATCATTCTAATGAAGCGTCTGGACAGAGCCTGGTATTATCAGCGTATTCTCAAGCGAATTCATCAGTGTTGTTTGCTCAGCATATTAATATTGTATTGGAGCGATGATATGTCTAACACGGAGGTTCTTGAGGATGACCACGGGTGTTGATGGTTATGCTTCCAAAATTCGAGTATGGTGGAGTGGTTGCGCGCAGAGAAAGGAAAACAAACGGCTTCCAAAAAATTATTCTGTTTTCGTTACTTGCCGAAGAAAACTTGAATAGATACAAGAACTACCTAAAAAAAAATATCTTTATCTCCTGTGGATTAAATGAACATCAGTGAAAAACAGAAACGCTCGACAGGTGGAAATCGTGTTGTAGGATCTATGAAATAATGTCTGGTATAGAATGAAATGGCAGAAGAATCGACGAAATGAGAAATAATTGAAAGCTGACAAAGAAACTCTCGTCGTGGTAAATGTGTCTTCTCCTGTGTAGAACTGCTGAATCACATTAAACCCTCTAAGGTATATATATATATATATATATATATATATATATATATATATATATATATATATATATATATATATATATTCTTGAAGCTATATACATAAATCAGTTGAAACCTAACCTGAACAAAATAAACTATGAAATCTCCACAAATATCCTTAATTGCCTATAATTCGTAACAGAAGCCATTGGTTCATACCAACGGCTTTCCATACTCAATACTCATCGGATTCACTCTCGCATGGTCATGTGTGACGTCATGAGCTGTTGCGCGATTTTCGCTTTCAGCGTCTTATATGCACGTGTTTATCGTTGCTTGGAAATCATCCATGTAAACAATAAGAGACTATCATTAATTTTTTGTTTCTGTATTGCTTAATATATGGTGTAATTGTCATCTTTGATAATGGCTTATGTAAGCCGAAAACTTAGATTGGATTAAAAATATGTATCAATATTGTGATTTTCTTTCATTGTTTAATGATAATGTTATTAAGCTTATCAGACGATATGAAAAGAACTTACAAAAAATATATAGACAACACTTATCTATATTATTTAATTAAACATGTATGAATATATATATATATATATATATATATATATATATATATATATGTATGTATGTGTGTGTGTGTGTGTCTATAAATAGATAGATAGATAGATAAGTTTTGTCTTGGAGTTTGCCTATAATGGAAAAATTACGCACAGACGATAAAAATGTAAAATTTTCGAAAATATCTGACAACAATTTAAACATACTAATCGTGTTATTCAATGAATTGTTAATGCTTTATTAATCTTGTTAGCGAAGAGATTTCACCGTTACTTACATTAAAACTGATAATTAATTCTTTGTAAAAGTTTTTCATCATATATATATATATATATATATATATATATATATATATATATATATATATATATATATATATATACGACATTTGATTAGAATGTATCGCGACAGTTGGAAACATCTACAGAGAAAGCAACTTCGAAGGAAAAATCTTGAGGGTGCAACTATTATATCTTGTCTATATATACATCCAATCGGCGTATTTTTTCCAATATCCCCATTCTTAAAAGAACTACTACTTTCTCAAGCCAAGGGAAATGACGACAGAAATGTAAAAAAATTGAAAGAAAACGGTCAAACACATACACTTCATATTATTCAAAACAAAACAACACATAAATTAATCCTAAACTAAATTAATTAAAATTCGTATGTTCTCAAAATAAAAAAAATTAAAAAAATTATTCATTCGCCTAACGTTTTCAGCTAACCTGATGAATTTGAATCAGAGTTTCTAACTCTAGAATTTTCAAACCCCAATAAAATGTTTGTTCTTGTATATAAATACTTGTTAAAATATAAACTTCTTTCATTTGCCTTGATAAAGTCCCTCAAAGGACAAAATGTATACCTGATCTATCAAAATACGTAAATAACTATACAGGCCATAATACAACATGTTTGACATGAAGAATCACTATATACATTTCTAACCGTAGCCTTAATTAATGGAAGCCTTATTAAAAAAAAAACACTCAATAATATCAACTCTGAACATGGACACAATATCTTCACATAATTTAAAAAACATGAAAACATTATATAAATACATACATGTAGCAAATTATTTCTTATTTAAAAATTTATATATTTCATTCTTGAAAATGGCTAAATGTATAGCCGAAAGCGCTCGGATAAAAGAACATTCGGACAGTTTTTATATAATTAATCATCTGAAAAAAGAAGTCTTATTAGATCAAATACGAAATTGAATAAAAAACAAAATCAAAGTACCTTGTCTGTCTTATTCAATGAAATCTACATGAATGTAGGATTACTGTCTAAATACACAAATTTTAAATTCCATATATATATATATATATATATATATATATATATATATATGTGTGTGTGTGTGTGTGTGTGTGTGTGTGTGTGTGTGTGTGTGTGTATAAAGTGAGAGAAAAAAGACTGACAGGGAGGGAGCCGTTTTTTTTCTTGTACAAATTTCGTATGCTTTATCTGGAATTCCAAAATCCGATAACGTCCGAAATCAGAAAGTTTTTCAGATGGTGATATGACTTGCCACAAATGGAAAATTCCATAAGGCACTGGGAAGGTTCCTAGGTGATGTACAGCTGTTGTGAGTGAAAACTACTCTTTCCCATACCAGCTACGTAGCCTACATTGGTGCCACCTTTTTGTTATGGGAATAACTTCGTTCGTGGAATACTTACCAGATATTTCGTGCTCAGTAAAATGTCACAAGATTCTGAATTTATATATATATATATATATATATATATATATATATATATATATATATATATATATATATATATATATATATGTGTGTGAATTTATATTATATATATATATATATATGTATATAAATATAAATATATATATATGTATGTATGTATATATGTATATATATATACACACATATAAAAGTGGACATGGAAGTCAGCACTTAGAGGCGACAGTCTGTTTCATGCTAGTGCAATCGTCAGGCGATTGCACTAGCCTGACGATTGCACTAGCATGAAACAGACTGTCGCCTCTGAGTGTTGACTTCCATGTCCACTTTTATATTTACACACGCTCTATCCCTGATATTGAGCACTTTATCCCATAAATATAGCACACTTTAAGACTATATTTCTGCATATACACACACACACACACACACACACATATATATATATATATATATATATATATATATATATATATATATATATATATATATATATAAATTATAAAACTTTTTGTTTACACGAAATCTCCTTTTCGCAACTTAAACATTCGTGTGAGCATTACATGACCAGCGTCAATATCTGTATCTATATTTATACAACATTTATTAAATTTTATCCGTAACTACTTTCAGAGTATATGTTATTTATATAAAACGACCTTCAGTGTATATATATAAGTTGTGTTATGAAATCTAAAGGTATATCGTGTGGTTAAAAATCCTAGTTTCCATTCTTAATCTGCCCCATTTTATAGATGCTATATATTTACAAATTAAATAGTCTGTATTCCCAAATTCAAAGGAATCGGAAGACGGAAGCACTTTCAATCCAAATAATTTTGGATACAAGCATCTCAACCTGTAATAAGCGTTGTATAAACTGATATCCAAGTTAGAGAAGTACAGCATTCTCAGTTGGATACCCCGAACAGCGTACTGCCCCTTTGCCTCACGGGGTCGTCTTCTTTTGGCTCTTATCTGGATATTATCTTTGTTAATAGCCATAGGCACTTTTAGTATGAAAAGAATAAAACCTGTAGTGTTTCCGATTTCTCATCTCATTATTCGCATCGAATTTGAGGTGTCAGGTAAACATACCCCAAAGTCAGTGAGTAGAATTGCCTGGACGTTTAGCCCAACGAAATCATTTCTATCGACTGGTTGTATTGAGTAGACAAATGTGGTCGACATATTTGCTTCCATGCGATAATGAAAGCTTGAGAAATCAGATGACGTTACAAAGGCGACATTTGTGTTTATGAACGTTGAGGCTTATTCACTTGACTTCCGGTACAAATAGCGTCTTATGATATTTTACAAACTGAATGAAATTTTGCCTGTTGTATTTTCGTTCCTTTCGTATTTTTCTTTTTCTATTTTCATATTTTTATTCTACTTTTCTCTTTCGCTTTATTTCACGTAGTTTTTCACCTTATTAGTCTGCAAAACCTGGACTTTTTTTTCTACGTCTTCCTTTTTCTAACAGAAGCAGTAATAACATCTGCAAGCATTATAACGGACAATGCTATATTGGGGCATATGTGCAATGGGAACTGTATAATATACGTGAAATAAACCAATAAAAATATGTAACCTGGTCGACTTTCCCTTGCTGATCCAGATATGATCGATTATCAGTTTTGATTTAGTCAATCCATGAATTTACGTTGATTTCTATTTCTTCTTGGTTGAACATCTTTCAAAATCGTTGACGTAGTTACTTCGATCTTTTGATATTGTTTTCGAATCCTTGCTTTTCTTTCAGAAGTAGACATTCTTTTTCGCCAAATGTCTTCATGTGATTTAATCTCAGATTATTACTTTCTGGAATATGGGTGGATTATCGAACTAGGTTGTAGAATATTCAGGTGGATTCCATGAGATCTGAATGCTATCTAACTAGATATTTTACTGGGTGTGATTATTCATTTAATTCGATGTTTTCTTATTAAATTTTTACCATTCGTTTTTTTTTTATCAATCATTTTAGAATTCATTATGTTTTGAAATATCGGAATATTATTTTCTGTAGCGTTTGTATTTCTGTTTTTTTTTTCTTTTTACTTATATATCTGTTTATCTCCTATTAAGAAAATAACCCTGTTATGAAATATGCGGTTTTCTGTATATACTGAGAATTTTCTTAAAACAATTTTAGTAATAGTTCTCTGATTTAGGTCGTATTGTTCATTGTGGTAGGTAAATTATTTTGTTTTAATTTTTATATCGTATAAAATTTGGGGAGTGGACATTTCCTTTAGTCGTAACTTTTTAATTCTATTTCATCTCAGCTTTATTTGCTTTATAATCGGAAATCTTAAGATGGCTTATTTTTTCCTATTGGTTGTACTTTTGTCAATAATCTTCTACTTTCTTCTTGCCATCCGTTTCCAGGCGCATTTCGTTCTGTTCTATGCTGTCACATGACTTTTGATTCTGTTTTATTTTTCACTTATTCCCTAGAAGCGATTACTACTTTTCTTTCATCACTGCGTTCTTTCCCGGTTTTTGTTTCTCTTACTCAGCAATGTTATATAAAATATTTTATTTGAAACTTGAATTTAAAATCAATATTTCATTTGCATTTGAATTTTATTTCACCTATTAAGTGGTAATCTTAGCATGCTTAGTTGAACCTAGTATCAAAGAAGTTCAATTAAATAACAAATTATCCCATGAGAATAGTAAAGAGCCAACTGATATGTACACAAATAATTTATGAGCTTATCATATTTATAAATACTAAGCAACAGGGAACTAACAACTTCTATGTCAGTTCAAAATCTCAACCTTCCCTATTATGAAAGGATCTGCTAAGATTATCTTCTTCCGTTTTTACTTAATCTCATGAGGAAATTTTTAATAATTTCTAATTTAATTAGTTACCCAACAAACGAAAAACTTCTATATCAAAATTCTTTAAATTGGTCTTTTATTGTTTTTATTATTACGTTGGTCCCGTACATTGACACAGTTGGTAGTATTTCTGATACTGAGGCATGGTGTCAACAAGACACAAGGAATATTTCTGAGAAAATTCTCAGAGTAAATTATGGCAGATTTTTATAGGTGTCAAAGTTGGTCTTAATTCTAGTTCATATTATTCGCTCTTTTTATTGTCGTGGTGGTGTTCATAGACCGACCATTACAAAAGGAATTACTTCAACAGTCATGTTCCTTGGCTTCTTTAACTCCGTTATTATTTTTATAATAAAATCTTTTTAACCTGTATTTGATTTTAAGAACATGCCGGATCATAACCAAGGAAATACAGCAAGCGAATTATTTGATTTTTTAGGTTTCACTTAAGTAAACAAAAGCTACATAAATTGACAAAGCCCTTCGCAAAATATTCGTTGTACTTGTTATAATTATTTATTGGATTTCCTGGAGAGATGATGCCCCAGGTATTTTGTTGATTTGTTATTGGGTTACATTTTTTAGTAAATGCTCCAACCATAACAGGAAGTTATATCTTTAGTGCTATTATTATTATTATTATTATTATTATTATTATTATTATTTCTCCATAGAACAAAGCATTAACTGGTTATTAGAATATATGTTACGCAAATGTATGGATGTTGTGTGCTCAAATTATGATGCTAAGCTATATTTAAAATGTGCAGGGTTTATATGACATTGATAATTCCTACTTTAAAATTTGTCAAGTTCTTCCCAATTCTATATTTTTCTTATCTTGTCAAAACAGTTAATCAATGATATTTTTCCATCGACTTCTCTGTACCTTTCTGTGTCATATCCAAAGATCCAATACATAGAGTTATCCATATCATTTGCGACTACAACTTTTACATTATTATTTTAGATAATTATATGCACATCAATTTCTATATTATATATATATATATATATATATATATATATATGATGAAACATACTCTTAAGGTGTGCTATATTTCTGAGGTAAAGTGCTCAATATCAGAGATAGAGCGTGTGTAAATAGAAAGGTGAACGTTGAAGTCAACACTTAGAGGCGACATTCTGTTTCATGATAGAAGCCATTTATTTAGTCGAGCATTATAAAGCCTGTTGCCTCTAAGTGTTAACTTCCATGTTCACTCTTATATATATATATATATATATATATATATATATATATATATATATATATATATATATATATATATATATATATATATATATATATAGGAGGGTTGTGTGTGGTCGTGTAATGTCATTAATAATAATAATAGAGTAATAATACAATTTTTGTAGTTTATTCCTTATGACTTATCTATTGATTTGTATTTGTCTGTGAATAAGAATATCAAAATCCCCGAGAACTGTGAATTTATGGACTTCAAAAGCTGGATTAGAATGATGTTCATACCATTTTTCAGCACAGAGTGCGCAATAATATTCATCGGTTTCCAAATGAATACACAATCCAGTTTCCTCATGTCGATCTTTGCATTATTTCCGTGTCAAGATTTGTCAAAAAATACGAAAATATGAAATTTCGTAATTTCTAATAAATAGGCGCCGATCACGTGCAGCCATCATAAATGGCTCTGTCTCCGATTTTAAACATGTACGACTTAGCAACTTTGTGTTTATTTAGCTCATCCTCGTTATTTATAAGGGCATACCAATATTGTAGTTTTGTACGCAGCTGTTTTAAAAAAATATTTAACGGTTATTTATTAGTATCGATTTTGTAATTTTAACTACAAACCTTGGTGGATTTGTGTTCCGTTAAGAATATATCGTTTCCTTTATAAAGAGGGCCACCTTTTACACTGCTAATGAAAATTAACAAACTGATATTTAAATATATAATTTTGTATTATTAGTTGCTGTTTGTAGTTCGCCGTCAATTGGATTAAGTTTTTACCACAATTATTCTCGCATGATAACCACCGTTTTCGTATAGTGCATGTTATGCAATCAATAATTTATTACATTGGGTTTTCATTTACTTTATTCCAGCTTCATTCCAATTGATAATATTGAACGTATAATTCTCAACTGATATTGTTAGCAATTTATCGTCATAAAATGATTACTAGCATTGAAGTGAATACGAAGTATTTCACTTATTCTTCTCTAGAAATACTTCTTAACCTTTTCTCTGCTACATGTTTCAAGCCATGGTTGTCTTGAATTTCTAGATATCTACAGACCTCGTTCAGGAATGGCACTGTTTATAACTGTTGTGGTAGGATCCACCTAATTTGCATAGTGGAGTACCGACTATATAAATATGGTTGGTACCGGGAAGACAGGAGAGGCGAATCAAGAGATTCAACTAGAGACTCTTCCCAGGAATATACAAAAGACTATATGTAAATATTGTGTACACTTTCTTGTTTCAATACATTTTGTTCTAAGTAAATTTTGTGTTCCATTATTATTCCATGCATTAGTCAAGTTTCAACAATAACAAACATAATAGCATTGGTCTTTAAAAATCTACAATTCCTCGTAGTATTTTCTTATATTTGTCTAAGCCGAACCATTTGCATTTTAAGCTTTACGAAGGCAATTATAACTGTGACACTTTTGAAGATATTCATTATTGATATTTTAATAAATACTTTTTGACTTAGACTTGTTTTACAATCACATGTCTGATTATACCCTGATAAGACCTTGGTCAATTAAAGGTGATGATTTATTGATATCTGCAATTAATTGAACAAAAAGACGCATATAAAAGAAACGAAATTGACAAACCACGCAGAATAGTGATTATGCTTATGAGAATTAATTTTGAGGAGAGATGTCAGAAGGGATTTTGTTCATTTTATTCTTGGTTTTCTTTCTTTGTCTGACCAAAGGCTCCAGTCATAACAGGAACTGTTTTAGTTTTTACGCGCTACGTATTGTGTATTTCAATCAGCAGGTCTTTTGTTTAGTTTTTCAAAGATCTTCAAAAAGATGCTTTTGTAAGTTGCGGGGCTTTATCAGCGTGTTTTTTCTTCTTTTCTCTCTTTGATAATAACGTCTGTGCGATTCGCTTCTATCGTCCAATCTGGGTTGACAGAAAACTCCCAAAAGATGCTAAAATCTATTACCTTAAATATAGATTCAGGATAATGTTCGTACTAGTTTTCAATTGTCTCTTCTTATCACGTAGTGATGTCAAATCCCCCAATGCACATATTATCATATCCTGTCACGATATTTTTTGTACTCATTAGTTGTGAGAATTGAACATCCTGAAACAAAGTGATCTATAGATTCTTTGTATTGATTCTGTAAGATATTAGCTTGGTACTTGCGTGCAGTCATATATAGTTGATATTATTATTATTATTATTTTTATTTCCTTTGATATCTGGCGTTTACAGATTTCTTTCCGGGTCCCGCCCAGGGACCGAAGGTTAGAAATGGTATCATGACACTTTCAACTGCATAATTACATAGATAAAGACCTTCGTAAAGTGTGGGCTGTAATTGTCAGAACAATATTTTGTATCTCGTTGAGGTATGGACTTCCAGGTATCCCTTCAATTAGTCTACTGGAACCTTTTCCAACCAATCCTAGAGATCCAACTACAACAGGGATTGTTGATGTCCCCATGTGCCACATTTTTGAGATTTCTATTTCAAGGTCCTTGTATTTTGACAGCTTTTCGAATATCTTCAAAGCTACATTGAAGTCTGCAGGGACTGCCATATCAATAAGGAGACACTTTTTTTGTTTGTGGTATTTAATAACAATATATTCTTCTTCTTCTTCTTCTTCTTCTTCTTCTTCTTCTTCTTATTATTATTATTATTATTATTATTATTATTATTATTATTATTATTATTATTATTATTCCTCTGATTTCTGTGGTATACTCATATCTTCCTGGTTCCCAAATACAGACCAATTGTCATGAATACCATTATGACATTTTCCACTTCTGTATCACGGAGCATATTTAACGAAAAATAGAGAAAAAGATAAAACACATTTTACATATATAAACCCCTTCGTAAGTTTTGGGCTGTACTTGTGTGTACTATTGTTTGGATTTCTTTAAGGCTTTGTCTACAAGGAATCACTTCAATGAGTCTATCGGAACATTTTCCAATCAATCCGCGGGTCTCAAATAAAACTATAACTATTAATGTTCTCAGGAGCCACAATTATGAGATGATTTCCACCTCAAGATCCGTGAATGTTGATAGTTCCTTGAAGATTTTCGAAGATACATTCCAATCTGCAAGAACTACCATATCAATAAGTCAGTACAGATCAGTATGTCTGCGAGATTAGCTTTGATTTTTCTATCTGTGTTTATTGTAAAGTCACATAATATTGTTACTGGCACTATCTGTGTAACGGGATCGGGGTGATGTTCATACCAGTTATTTTTTGCTTCTTTTCCACAAAGGTTGTAGATATTGGCCCACTCTTTCGTGTTTTTTATTCAGTGGATGCTTATACCGTGCAACATGATGCAAAATGGTCAATTCTTTCTGGATATTTAAAATAGAAACTTCATTTCGAATTAACGCAATTTTAAAGCTTTCTTTCCTATTCTTCTTCTTATTATTATTCTTATTTGTTGTGGATTCCGGGGAGGGAATCCTGCCCAAATAAATAAACAACGCCAGTAATTGAAATAGGAAAATAAGTGTATTGAACGTAAGAATACAAACTTGAAATGAAGATTAGTAGTCCAGGAATGCGAGTTAGTAGAACGTATATGTACAAGTCTCTGTAAGTGAATCCGTAATCCTCTCTCTCTCTCTCTCTCTCTGGACTCTACGTATCTCAACCTTATCTCAACGTATCTCTTTGTGAACACCCTGTGTACTCAACGTATCTCCACTCTGTCAGAATAATTATACTTTAGACGACTCCATCTTGTGCAATAAGGGGACAGATCCACAACAAATAGTAATGCATTTTTTTAAAATAAACTATTTCTAGCAATATATGTTTGAAAATATATTACCAGCAATAAAAAACTTGTCGGCATGAAATAACCAATGGAGGTTGATATGCATCAAAACAAACCAAACCCCGTGTACTTCACGTATCTTCACTCTGTCAGAATAAGTATACTTTAGACGAGTCCATCTTGTGTAAAAGGGGGAGAGCCCCACAAAATTATTATTATTATTTAAACTTTTAAACACAGTTTTAGTTAATGGTGAATTTCAAAGGAGACCAAATGCTAATAATTCTCTGTTGTATTCCAGATGTGTTTATAGCTTCGTATCTTTGAACATTTTTCTCGTCTGGATAGTTTCAACTTCTCCAAATATTTTCTAAAATGTAAATACATTCATAGAAATTTGCAAAACTGTACCATAAATACTAAACATGTTGCGATAACTGCAAACCCTATGTTGTACAATATATTCTCAAATTTCGTCTCAGGTACTTCTAAATATATTTCCTTCGTTTTAATATTCGGTCTGCCAGAAAATCATGCCTGCCTTGTCTACTTTGTCAAGATCTTGTCAAATGGATTGGATCCGGAGATTCATCTGGAATTTATCGAACTACAGATTTTTATATTTTATTCTCTAAGTCAATTTCAAGTTCCTGTCTACATCGCTTCTCTGCATTATCAAATCCTAATTATTTATATAAAACGAATTCATCAGTTTCCAACCACCATATCGATTATTAGACACCTTCATCTCAAATTTCTGAATTTGCTTCTGTTTCAAAATCTTCGCCTAGGAGAAACTTTCTGTTTTGTTGCCCGCTTGTCAATATTGGCATTAATAAATGTGTTTTTTATGTATGTTTTGTTGGCCTGGAATTAAGAAAGATAGATTTTCTCTCCATGAAGTTTACTTTTGTAAAAATGTCGAAAATTAACATTCCTTTTCCACATTCTCCCAGTTCTAAACTAACATTGTTGACATCTTGAATATTTAAAGGAAAATCCCTGCCATTAGATAGGTCAGGAAATTAATCTAACGAGACTAATATTACAACTAACAGTAGTCGCAGCATTAATAGACTATAGGTCGTCACCTAGAATTCTGATGCCAGTGTCATATCTTAATATATATTAGGGAATATAAACAGTTATTCATGATATATCTAGTGAAAGGGGAGAAAAGAGTTTTGTACATTGACTGAACTTATTAAAAGTATCATTTTTATAATAATAATAATAATGATAGAGACCACAAACAAGAAAAAGTGCCTCTTTATTGATATGGCAGTCCCTGCAGACTTCAATGTATCTTTGAAGATATTCAAAAAGCTGTCAAAATACAAGGACCTTGAAATAGAAATCTCAAAAATGTGGCACATGGGAACATCAACACTCCCTGTTGTAGTTGGAGCCCTAGGTTTGGTTGGAAAAGATTCCAGTAGACTAATTGAAGGTATTCCCGGAAGTCCATGCCTCAAAGAGATAAAAAAAAATGTTCTCACAAATACAGTCCACAGTCCAGGGTTTATCTATATATATATTTGGGGGTTAGTGGAAAGTGCCATGATGCCATTCCTAAGCTTAGGTCCCTGGGCGAGACCCGGAAAGAAATGTGTAAACACCAGAAATCAAAGGAAATAATAAAAAATAATTATATGGATACAGGTGGATTAATCTGACCATGTTCTTATTTTTAACAAAACGTTTTTCTTTGAGTGAGATTTTTAGATTTTAGGGCCACGAGTTTGAGAAATGACCCCAAATATAAAATCTATTTTATTTTTCTTTGTTTCTTTTCTTTTGATTAATGAATTCCGTAGTGACTCATCCGCTAACTTGTAGTGGGTGGGGGTGATATACTCTATATAACTCTCGTTGGCATTTGAAAGTTGAACAATTTTTTGCTGGGTGCCATTCTGTGTTTGGTTTTGCAAAATGTAACCTATGCTAAATTTTATACAATTTGAAATAACAATTTTTATTTTCTCTAATTTTATTTAAATTAACTTTGATTTATTTATCTTTAATTTTTTCAATTTATTTGTCTTTAATTATTTTTTTCTATAATGTAAAACTTTTCCCACACTTCCAGCGGAACATCTAGCCCGGAATAATGCATTCTTATCGATATATTATATATATATATATATATATATATATATATATATATATATATATATATATATATATATATATATATATATGTAGTGCAGTTAAAATTATAATACAAGAAACAATCATACAAAAAAGTAGATTAGAAATGTTAATGATATAAAATGGCGAAAACTTCGCAAACAAATTTTTTAATATCATTAACTTTACTAATCTACTTTTTGCATGAATGATTCATATTTAATATAAATTGAACTGCACCACATATTGGGTTTACATGAGCTGATCCGACATGCAAATCTTCGGGATAAAACCTGAGACATTACACTATTTATTGAACAATTTACTTCATGCCACATTGACTGAAAAACGCCTACAACAAAGAAATTCTTAAATTAACATATTATTAACAAATGGACTCTGCTAAATTTCAAAAAAATGTCAACCTTAGCGTTGCGACTGCACGCTCCAAAAGTTTTTATCCGTTAACAAAAACACATTTCTAAAAAAAACATATTTCGATTCGCATTTAATCTGTCGTGTCAGCTACTACCTGGATTTACTAAAAACAAAATAATTTCCATGCGTGAGGATGGCTGTATATACAGTTGGAAGTACTAGCAGAATAAAAAAAACCTTATAGAACTTGTAATTATTAAACACAAGGATCATAACATTCATCGAGTGATTCGGATGTTAATCCAACTTTAAAATTTTGTCTGCGAAGTTTTCGACATTTTATATCATTAACTTTACTAATCTAATTTTTGTATGAATGATTCATGTTAAATATATATATATATATATATATATATATATATATATATATATATATATATATATATGTGTGTGTGTGTATGTGCGTGTGTGTCTGTGAGTGTGTGTGCGTGAATAAGCATGGGTAGGAATTGTATTGTCTGATTATCTTTTTTTCCATTTCCTCCGTTCATATATGCCTTTCAACATGTAAGCTATGCAATTTTTTTACAAACTGAAATTAGATTTTTCTTTTAAAACAAAATTATTTAAAATCTCTTTGACTCTATTTAACTTTAGGTTTTAACCCACAATGTAAAAGTAATTCCACCTCTGACATTTCATCTGGTAATGGTCATTGCAACTTAAAGTTTAAACTTATTATAATCCATATCGTTGCCATATCACTATATTACCCTCTAAATACAGTACGAGATGATCTTTTGAACTTGTGAATATAAGACCCACAACCATCACTATCTCATGGGCGTAACGAGCTGTTTAGTCTTGGTCGACGTAGTGTCCAAGATCTGGTATCTTGAACAAAATTACCCATTGACGGTCAATGATAAAACGTACAAAATTACAAATATTAATGATTACAAACAAATCTTCGTACCGGATCGGCTGTTGTATAATATCAGTCGTTCTATGTGTCAATGCATTATGGATAATTTCTGCACAAATAAAAACGGGACTAATGAACACAAAGATAATGAAAATAATATAGATGCAGTATGTTATCAACGAGCAAATGTAAAGCATAACTGACATTGATAAGACCCTTATATGTATTATCAGAAAATCTCAGTTACAATTAATAGGATACACAATGAGGAGAGAATGTGTGGTGAATTGTGTTCTCACAATGTACCGTGAATTGATTAAAATAAGGCGGGAAATAACGAATAACATGCATAATGAGTATGATTGAATAGCAGCCCATGAGCTGGGAAACTTTGGAAGCTATGGTGAGCCATGTTCGCCCTCGTCTTGAAAGGACACTTCTCCTAACGAAACAAATAATATATAGGCATCATTAACATCATAACCTTTTGATATTTCTTTTGTTTGCTTTGAAATTGCTTTAGTTATTTTTTTAAATTTCCATTCAATTGATTCAATCATTTTTTAATCGGATAAAGATTCCGACACACCAGTGATTCAGACAAAAGCAAGTAACAGTCAAATGTCTTTGATCCAAAATCGAATGAACTTAATAAAATCATCGACGCAGGAGTTAGGCCTGGAGGCGGGGATACGTTCGTGTGTATTTGCTTCTTGACTGCAGTGTCCTGTCTTGCTTCCTTATAAGAAGAATCAGTCTGCAAGCGTGAGTCGGTACTAAAACTTTTCTTCTATTCCTCGTTTCATTCGCGATTCCATAACATTTTTTTTCTATTTTGTTTTTTCTATCCGGACCGGTTCATTTATTTTAGTAGTTCATTCTACTTTTTTTTAAATTTCTAGGAATGTATCTTTTTCAAATTCTTTTTTTATTCCACTCATTATTACAAAACGCAAATTTCAATTAATACTCATAGAGTTAAATTAGCTTTGCATTTGATAAAATAACTTTGAGTTTTATTATTTTTTTTAATAAACCGATGTTTATTGATGTAACCGTTTTTTTTTTCTCCAAAAGATTCTTCTTCCTTTCTATCTCTTTGGAAATAAATAAATGAAACATTACAAAAAAAAGAAGCAAATTTGTCGAGACGTTTATAGCTTTAAAAGGCGACGAGTATTATAATGAAAGGTTCGATCACGCAAAACTGTCACGAAGTCACGGGCGTATTCTCATGTTCGCGTGATTTCAGTTCCGGATACATTTGAGAACACAATTGTGCCCAAAACAGAATGCAAAATTTGAACTAGGATTTCGATAAAAATGTAGTAAATTTATAAGTCATTGTGTGTATGTATGTGTGTGTGTGTGCAGAAATGTTATTTAAAAGCCAAAAGTGAAATTATTTTACATAGATTCAAAATGCAAAAGGAGAAATGAATTATGAGTGAATGACTATAAACTGCTAACATATTTCAGTTCGCACAGATAAAGTATTCAATCTAATCAATACAGAAAGTTATAAATGTCACTAATCGTATACACAAAACATAGAGGTATGTTCTATAGAATCTATCAATGTCATTGAGACGTCAATAGAATTTCCAAAAACCTCATAATTCATAAAGTTTTTCAGTGAGCGAAATCATTCTCTTTATGGTGTTGAAACGTATGAAATCACTAATGAGATACCTTTGACTGAATGTTAGATTGAAATTATAAGGAAGAAATTATATCAGAGATAACGATGGCGACAGATTTCCGAAATATTTCCCTCTTAGTGAAACTGGTTAATTTTAATGAACGGAATTATTATGTATAGAAAATTCATGTCAAATCTTCAAGTTAAGTTTTGAATAAAATTTCTGTCTTAAAAAAAAGATATTTCTTGAGACGCAAAGGCAATTTTATATAATATGACAAATTGGAAAATTAACCGCTCGATATTCGAGATTGATGGCTAGATATCGAGATGCTTAGAATATTGCTGCATCATATGGTCCAGTGCACGGGCTTATTACGCTGAGCGCCTTGATAAACTCCGTAGAAGAATCTGCAGTATTATCGGTCCTGATCAGCTGACTCGGCTTCACTCACTTTCTCACCGCCCTAAGGTTGCCTCTCTGACTTTTCTCAGAATACTGTCATGGTAATTTTTCGGATGAGCTTTTCGCTATGGTACGTAGGCTTTTTAAAATTCACACGCAGTACTAGATTGGCGTAGATATCGCATCATTTTACAGATGATCTGGTTAGATGTACCCGTAAATTCGACACTAACAGTTCATTTTCTCGCACTTCCCACTTGTGGATATACCGTCTGGATTCATGCCTTCCAGCCAACTTTAATCTGCTATCTACTGTCCTCTCGGTTACTCTTTTTTCTTCCCGTTCATTATTAATGTTTCTGTTCCTTATTTTCCACGCCCAGTAATCCCTTGCGTCTTAGTGGCTTTACGGCCGTATGTGGGGTGAAATCAATTAAAAAAAGTATTTCATCCCACGAAAACGATAAAATTCAATAACTTGCAATGGGTTACAGAATGTGATTGAAACGGAAAAGACAATAAAAGAATCGAATTCAATGAAATAGAACATGTCTATTGACGTTTGATTAGAATCTTTTTTTTAATAAATTAGCGTAAACGGTTTAAAGGGGATTGGAACTCTTTGAATTTATCGCTCATCTGATAAGGAAATACATGAACTACAGATGCCACCTCATCGTCACCTAGCGACTGTTCGCATCAAGCAAAACTTAATCTCGAAAATGGATTATTAGGGTATTATAGCATTGTGCACAGTTCGAAAGTCTAAAGTAAGAAATGGGTAGGTTAAATATTAATATTTTAGACGCGTATGTCACACAAAGTCTGTAAAGACGGAGATTTCGCTAAACAACAACGCAGGATAATATATGCAAGCAGAAAGAGAAAAAAAGAGGAGTAGAATTGACACGAGAAAAGACATAATGAAATGTGATCGGGGATATTGCCAAATATCTGAAATAATTCTGTTTGTTAAACTAAAAGAAGACGTTTTCATAATATACATTATAGTGGTTTAAGACCCGACGGCACAAAGTACAGGAGAGGAAATTGAAAAGTTTTACAGTATTTACCATGGCTCAACGCAAATCACAAGAAAATGTGATGGGAGACCTGAATGTCCAAAACGGCAAGGACGAAAATGGTGAAATTGTTTGCAAATTCGAACATGACATTCGTAATGAACCCGGAGAAAACTAGATCTAAATATGTACGGTGAATGACCAAGGCGTAGCCAATACCTAGTTTCAAGAAAACCCAAGATGGATATTTATATGGGGAAGCCCTGGCGGAGAAAGAAATAAGCGAATGGACTACATAACTATCAACATGAGATTCAGAATTGCAGTTTTACACTGGAAAGTTCTTTCCAGCCAAATGTAAACCTACAGTGAAAGAACGAAAATTGAAGATGCCCAAGGTAGCACCAACATCCCAATACGACAGAGCTTTGAACGATGAAGCGGGAAATATATGGACAATGTGAAAAGCAGATACTATGAAGAAATTGACAATGGGGTATATTAAGAGAATCTTTGGGAACATCATCAATCGTGATTGTTATATACCGTGCCTATGAACACTAATGGTTATGTCCCAATCCATATAAATACGTTGAACACTATTGCAAGTGAGGGTAATATACTAAGTAGTTCACCTTTAGCAGTGGTTTATCTACTTCACGGCGCTGGAGAGTATTGTATTTTGTTAATATTATAAAGCTTACCATTTCATTTCCAATATCCGTTTTGGGTATTTGTCATTCAATAACCTTTTCTAGGTTACAACAGTCATCAAACCAAAGAGAATAGACGAAGAAAAATGAATGCATAACAATTCTTGAAATGATGAAAAAGAGACAAAAAACAATATCAAGACACAAAACAGAATATATCCACTGTATAAAGAAATAAGAAAAAATGCAGGCAGACTAAAAAGGAATGGATCAGCGAAAAATGTACAGAAATAGAAAGAATGATTAGCACAGATAAAGGAGATATGCATAAAGATAAGTGAGCTAAAAGAACAAAAGACATGCTCGTCATCAGGATGCAGTATATCCAAGCGCAGAACGCTGATATGAGACGAAAAATAGAGATGACTGTAATAGATCACAGGACGCGTCAATGACAGAGAACATCTGGCAATACCGAGAAATATTGAAGGCTCGGAATTATTAATGTCTGAAGTGGAATCTGTACTGGCCAAATTGAACAGAAACAAAGCGTTTGGGCCAGACGGAATTGTAATAGAGAAGATGGCAACATTAGATGATTTCGACATAAAAATGATTATAATAAATAAGAAGTATGAATAACAAATTAAATTTAATGGTGATGTAGTTAAAGTACTAAGTATATTAGCATAAAACTGCCAAAGAATTTAGGTGTAAAAGAATCTGGACTCGAACGGACAACCAGCCTAATGAGCCATAAAACAAAACTTACCATCCTAATTTTGATGAGCAGTGCGTGCAGTGGAATCACAACGGATTCAGGACAGTAGGTTCTTCAAAGACACTGGACCAAGGAACGCAATATTTTCTTTTCAATCTTCCCGGTTATTTTGACACCAAAATCAACAAAGGCTTTGTAAAATGAAACTTATATGTAAAAAGATCAAATCGCATTCCAACTATGAAAATATTCGCTATTTCTGCCTGTGTATATTTTTATACTGTTAAAGCAAAATATTGAAAATTGTGTATAATATTTTTTGTAACACAATATGAAAAATCGTCTTTGCAAGCTTCAGACGATAAGATGTTTACTCAGGCAATAAGAAATAAGTTATTCAGCACAACAAAAAATAAATGGTTTAGTTTCACATATATATCATTGAAATTATGCTACAAATACCCTAAAACGGATTGCAATAAAATGTCGGACTTTAGGCTATTTGGTTACGTAAGAGCTACTAGTCAAGTCTATAAAACATTTACTCCATACATACACAACCAACCACACACGCACACACACACACACACACACACACGCACGCACACACACACACATATTGATTTTAAGATACCAATATGCAGTTGTGATACCAATCTATTCGGCCTTTAGATATAAACGCGATAAGTATAGTAAATTTGATATATATAAATTTATATAAGGGAATATATATATATATATATATATATATATATATATATATATATATATATATATATATATATATATATATATATATATGTTATAGGAAATAGAAATCCAGGTGTAGAATAACGTGTACCTGTGTTTTATAGATTACCACACAAAGATCTGTGAGAACTGCTCAACAACCTTGACATATTTGGGATGGATAATTGAATAATCACGAACTTATACTGGCAGCAAAACGCCTGCATGCGGATTGAAAATGAGTTCAGCAGATATACAAAAATAGAAAGGGGTATCAAACAAGACGGTGCCTTATCACTGGAATTGTTCAACCAATTCTGCTAGCCGCTTCTGAGAGAATTAAAAGTTATACCAAGATTTATTAAAATGTTTAACAACATATTATATGCAGATAACACAGTAGTGATAGCATCACGGTAAGAAAACTTCAAAATGTTCTACAGAAGATAGTAAAGGAACGCGTGAAGAAAAGATTAAACGTCTGCTGACAGAAGACGAGCTGCATGATTGGTCGCAGAAAGATGGGACTCAAATGCAAATTACAAATCGGAGATACCAATATCAAGCAAGAAAAAACATTTAGATATGTGATAAGTGTTTTAACAAAAAGTGTAACAATTGAATGCCCCAGTGTCATTGGGATATCCAAAGATTCCATCCAAATGCTAAGTAGAGTATTAAGAGACAGGAAAACTATTAGAAACAAAGAAAATAGTATTGGACTGTTACGTGATATGGCTGTGAATACTGGACAATATTCTTAAATATGAAGAAGAAACTTGAAGCAACAGAAATGTGATTCTTCAGAAAGATACCCCGGTTACCATGGACGCACTGTCTGAGCAACGACGGAGTTTTAAATCAAATGAAAACAAAATGGTGACTTATACTTAACTCCAGAAAGAGGCAGTTGAAATTTCTAAAGAACATAATGATGAAAGAGGACTTGGAAAATCTGATACTCACTGAAAATTACAGGCAAAGGGGAGAGGAAAACAACGCAGAACGCAGCTTGATTAAATGGATGGTGGAACAAAGTTTAGGAGAAATAACAAAAAGACAAAAGTGTTAACCATTACAAATGACCGGAAATTGGAGAGTGCCATTATGGCCTACGTCCTCAGGCGACACGGCACATAAAGATATTGTCAGGAAAGTAAGAGGCTGGAATAGAGTTTCGCTATTAAGAAAGACAAATCTATTATTATCGAAGCTGTGATTATATCAAGCAATTTCATCTGTAATATGAGTGCCCCTAACTACCGAAATAATACTAGGCTTAATCGCTAACGATATACA
>OZ038485.1:127173829-127203829 GCA_964036315.1 Acanthosepion esculentum
TATAATATTTTACTTGTAAGTCATATGTAATGAAACCTGTATAAAATAACGATTGTTACCCTATATATATATATATATATATATATATATATATATATATATATATATATATAGATATATTAATATGCATAAAATATTCAATACACATTAAAAATAACGATTGCTACCATATATATATATATATATATATATATATATATATATATATATATATATGTATGTATATAGAAATAAAAAATATTCAATACGAATTAAAAATAACGAATGCTACCCTACATATATATGAAATCATCAGGAGAAATTGACAACCACATTCAAGTGATTCATCGAGTCCGAAAGCTCCACAGAATGCAGAAAGCACCGGACGGCTGCTTCCACTAACGAGAATTGAAACAATAACAGTTAGGTTGTGAAGCAAACACAATACCAACTGTTCCAACGGGCCTCGGTGACGAAGAGATAGCAAATCAGACTCAATATAGCGCCGCTCACGCATATATTCCGTGGTGGAACTCTACTGAGATTCACTTTAACCATAGGACGGTGTCCCCCGGAGCCACGACTACTATCACCAAGCCGCTCACTCCAGAGCATTAAAAGCCGGTTCAAGCAATGATATACAATTTAAATCATCAGGAGAAATTGACAATCACATTCAAGTGATTCATCGAGTCCGAAACCTCCAGAATGCAGAAAACACCGGACGGCCGCTTCGTCCTATATTTGTAACTCATCAGCAGTGCGCATCCACTACTGAGAATTGAAACCCTGGCATATATATATATATATATATTTAGATAGATTAATATGTATAAAATATTCAATACGCATTAAAAATAACAAAGATATATTAATATTTACTACAATTTTTTTCTGATGAACATTTACATGTGACTGTACATTAAACTGATTCCAGCGATGATCTCAAAACGACAGCGTTCCGTTAGAAAAATATTGACGCTCATCCTGACAATACTCAGTTCTTGATAATGGATGAGACAGTCGAGAGGACTTGAATAATAGAATAAAATATGAAATCGACTCAGCTTCTTTGTAATTTTATTGCAAAAGAACTTTTGAAATTAAAATAAAATGTAATAGAAATTTAAATAGATACACCTTCTCGGGGGGAATTTAGTAAAAACTCTCTGCACTGCCATAATATATATATATATATATATATATATATATATATATATATATATATATATATATATATATATAAACTGTTCTTTTCCAGGTTCAACAGTAATATATTGAAATATAAAATATATATATTAAATATATTACACTCTAACCTCGTAATAATTTCACTGGAAAGTTTCTTAGTTTGGCCTTTTGTTCGACTGAATTAGCCATTTTTGTTTACGTCTAATCTAATACATACTTATATGTACATACTTCCATATATATATATATATATATTTATATATATTTATATATATATATATGTGTGTGTGTGTGTGTGTTGGAGTGTGTGCTTGTGTTTGCTTGTGTGTGTGTATGTTTACCTTAGCGTATGTATACTGTAGGTGTAATTATTTTTTTTTTAATCTTTTCACCCCAAGCAAGGCTGGAAGCCACTAGCATGCAAGGGGTTACAGAAGGTTTGGAGGAAGAGCAGATAGGAGTGGTAAAGGAGAGGATGTGGAGAAAGATAGTGGATCGATCATGGCAAGGGGGTTACAGAAGATTTAGAGCGAGAGCAGATAGGAATGAAAGGGGAAAGCATGTGGAGAAGGGAAGTGGATAGATCAATTAGATTAGTTTTCAAATTCCTTATCTCATTAAAATCATAATTTTCTTTAAATAATGAATTGAAACATTTTCTGCTATCGACAATTCGCATTTTGCCTCATTTCATTTCGAACCAATATATCACAATATTTATAATCTTTACAAAGAAAAGTAGAAGCTCTTCTAAATTTTTTATTTATTTTTTTTTAAAGCTTTTCACTCTAAGCAAGGCTGGAAGCCACTAGCACGCAAGGGGTTACAGAATGTTTGGAGGAAGACAAGATAGGAGTGGGAAAGAAAAGGATGTGGAGAAAGATAGTGGATCGATCAAGGCAAGGGTGTTACTGAAGATTTGGAGCGAGAGCAGATAGGAATGAAAGGGGAAATGATGTGGAGAAGGGAAGTGGATAGATCAAGACAACTGGAGATGTCGATTGACGTTACACTTAAATAGTTGGAGATTACATTTGTCAGGGAAACAGGAATAAGGAAGGGAGGTTCACAGGCGAGATGTGCGAGACATGAAGCTATTGGAGTAGAAGAGACGTCTACATCTAACAGTTTCAACGGTGAAGGGGTGGGAACGGGATGCCAGACTCGTAGGACGCTTAAATTCATGAGGCCTGGGAATCAGCGAAAGCAGCTCATCGGGGCAATTACCGTGAAAGTATTTGTAAAAAAGACTGAGCGAGGCAACGGTGCGTCTGTGAAAGAGCGACTTCAGACGAGATGACGGTTCAGGGCCAATCACATTGCATATCCGTCTCTGGATCTTATCAAGAACCCTGAGGCAAACAGCAGGGGCTCCAGACCATAAATGGCAGCAATACTCCATGCAAGGTGTAATGGTTGATTTATAGATTTGGAGGATCGATTCCGGGGCGAAAAATTTCCTGGCTCGGCACAGGGAGCCAACTTTCCTTGAGGTGGAAAAAGCAATTGACTCGATGTATTTGTTCCATCTCAGGTCAGCGGACAGCGTAAGACCGAGCAACCGCAGAGAGGAGCTCTCGAGAATTTGGTCTTCCGACATTCTAATGGGGTGCAGGAATGGATCCCTGTTGTGGTTAATAGAGAGCAGTTTTGTTTTAGAGGCGTTAAAGTTAACCAACCAATTCTTGCCCCAGTTCTAAAACAATTAGATCAGAGATTAATTAATTGAATCCACAGCAAGGTGATTAGCATCTTCAGACGATCCCATTGTCTTTCTCTTACTGACAAAGACTAGAATTTTACTTTTACTTTTTACAGTTAATAGCTTTTCTAACATGGACTAATATACATTATTTAAATTTTATTCGGACTATTGTCCTCACCTTTGTCGCCATGTTTATTACAAGGTTCCTTCAGGTGGTTGGAATGTCGAACTAAACACTTTATTTCGCTCACGGGGGTAGAATGTTCTAGTTCCACGTGCCATGTTTTAATGGATGTCAGTTATCAGTTATCTCCTGGTCATTTCCCTCTGAAAGTTCTCCACTGCCTTAACCGGGTATTGAACTAACACTCTTTGGCTCCTTTCATTGGATCTAACCAACGCCTTTATCCACTGTGCCATGTGTCCTCACATACCCCAGTGAGCGAAATAAAGGGTTCAGTTCGACATTCCAACCACCTGAAGAAGGCCTGAGCGTACAACGGCCGAAACGTTGTAATAAATATGGCGACAAAGATGAGGACAATAGTCCGAATAATGTAAATAATGTACATAATACCTCATATCAGAAATATAGACAGATATTGATGGACTAATATTTTTTAATATTTAATGTCTTCCGGGAATGTCACTGATAGTGTCTTACTCAAGATAGACTTATATTTGATACACAGAAATATGTGGGTGTGTATTAAACATGTTTAGATTCCGTTCGTTTAAGCTGTATTTTCTCTATGCATTGTTGCAGATCCCATATCCACATGTGAAACTGGAATTACTCCTAGATTATTTCGGTGATGTGTGAATGATGCACGGACCTGATGAAACCGGATTAAACATCTGCAGCTATCATATGGAGACAACGCCGATCATTGAATCATGTATGCAATTTACATATGACATATAATTTGAAATTGCATATGGAAAAAGTAATCTAATCTTCAGGAAGTGAATAAGGAACTCTCTCACAGAATAACAATGAACATAAAGGAAATAGTGCTTGATCGTTTTTTTTTTGGGGGGTATCTCTTTTATGCAGCGTAGTTTTGACGGCCATTTTAATGGGGTTCTACTGACGAAATTGAGAACATTACGGGCAAATATGTGACGAATTCTCTGAGTATACTTAGAACTACAAGGTAGCTCTTGTTAACAATGCCAAGCAGCTGGAATAATTAGATATATAATGAGGGAAGAAGGCTTGACGATTTTCACACTCAGAGGATATATCGAAGGCAAGAAAATCAGACTGCAGTGACTCATCTATCTGTGAGAAAATTGAAGATGAGGTAAAAAGAAAACCTCAGTAACAAAGTAGTGTTGCGAAAAAGCACAGGAAAAATGTGAAGAGTCATGATCACACACATCCTGTAAGCATAAAGTACACAGAGAGATTAAACCTGATTAAGTCAGTCAAATGTTAGGAATTCAAGAAAACAACATTTTATTCAGGTAGATTTTAAGCAAAAACGTAGCTTGCACCTCTGCTATATCCGTCCCAAAATGGCCGAACTGAGCTCGCGCTGAATAGAAAACAAGAATAATAAAACTGGGACTTTGTAAATTGTATTTATATTCCTGCTTTCGTTAATATATCTTTGCAAAAGCAACTTTTAGTATTTCAAATATAAATTAGTTTCGGCCACCCCGCTTGAATATGTACTTCATGAGCTTAGTTTAAATTGGCACAATGGACAGAGAACACGGGTGCTTAAGATTTACAGTTGTGATCTCACTAAGAGATCGGTCTTGCAGAAATATTATTAAGCTTTATCCTGATTTACGCAATATAAATAGCTTGAAAACAGTGAAATGTTCGCTATGTCAATAGTAAAGTTATATTTTCAACAAAAACAGTTTGAAGCTTTTGGTCAAACTTTGTATTTGCTGGAAAGATTTTGAGATGCAGACTCAATGTTTTGCCATTATCTGAAACTTGTCACCTTGTTTGGTTTTACATTTTACGCTTCTTTAGCAACGAATCTCTGACCGATTCTATTCATTCGCTCCTCTTTTCTTCTCTCTTCACCTTTTGGGCATATGAGTTTTTAAAATATTTTTTTCGTTTTCAGTTTTGAGTGGTTGAGTGGCCGTCAGTAGGAAACACACATGTCTCCTCAAACATCAAGCACTTGAGTAGCCTTGCTGATGTCGATAAAAAACAAAATTGTTTAAATCATGTCAACTTATTTTGCATGTTTTTGCGGTCATTCTAAATGTTAAAGACTTCATTAACATCTTCAATGTAACGATTTTGGTAAATTTCGATGACTATTCTGTTTGTTTTGAAATTACTCATTTTATTTTTATTTTATTTCTTCCTGCAGCACGACCGAACATTCATTTTATACGCCAAATATGGTTTTCTAAGACACGTTCGTTGTTTTAGGTGGCATTTCTTAATATGTCTTCGTACTATTTACTTGCCAATTAGAATCTAAGTGTGTTTGTTTCTCTCACACTGAATTACCGTCTTTACTTACGCTCTGTCTGGTCTTTTTCTATATGGAAGTATCTGCATACTCACACTCTCATCAATCCATTTTATTAACCATTTTTGTCGGTTTTACATTAACATTTCATGATTTAACATTACATTTACTGATTTTATTTTAGGCTGCTCTTTCTTGACGTGCGATTCTTTTTGTTCACTATTTTTCTTCTGGCAAGTCGACATTTTTGTGGGTCATTTCTTTACTTGGAATTGAGGAATTGTTATTCCTATCGTTTTTATTTTGGGATTAATTTTCTAAATTCCTTCACAGACATCAATGTTAATTTTTTTTCTCAGCAAGCTATTTTTAAATACTTTTCGAACAATTTTAGCTTAGTTTCACTTCGTTTGTATGACAAATCTCCGATCCTCATTGGTTGCCGTTAGAAATCTACGGACCTGGAAGAAAGAATACAGCTTTGACAAAAGAATTACTAGGACTACTTTTTATTGGAAAACCAGTTTTAACGTGATTGGTGCAACACAGGCTGAAGCGATAAAATAAAATTCAAGTCCTTTGAAATTAAAATAAGATGAATACTGGTTGGGTAATAATAACTCATTGTTGGATGTTTTCCGTTTTAAATTTTTTTCATTTTCTATTTTATTTACTATTGATAGTTTTCTGGCCGCGAAGCGAAAGTTTATTATTTTTTTATCTCTGTAAACAGACTAGCAACAGAATGTTTTGGATAGAGATATATATTTTCTTTTGACCATATAATTTCCGTTTGTTTTTATAAAAAATAAGTACCTGGAATGTTACAGCTTCGTTACTATTCATGTATTCATTTACTTTATTCTATTTAATTTTTCGACTCTGTCTCAATTGTCTATTGTGCAATACGTTCTGGTTCCCCGTGAATTAATCTGATTATTTTTCATTTCTTCTTGATCATTGAATCGGGATTTAATATCCCGAGATCTTTGTAGTCTTTTTCTTCCGATATCCCGGTTAATTTTCTGTGCGGTAATTTGACTCCATTCTTTGGAAAAGCTTTCTAGTGGATAACCAGTATGAGATATATTTCGATTAAAAATTTGGTTTCCAATTTTAGATGAAAAAAAAAAAACATTCTTTAGAAAATCTAAATTCTTTCCAACTTTCCGCAAATAATATGATTTGCTTCACGGAAATTACTTTCTTTTTTATATAGAATTTTGAAAATTGTAGCACATTTCACGCTATAGATATTGATTATTATTATTATTATTATTATTATTATTATTATTATTATTATTATTATTATTATTATTTACTGTAAATTTCTAGTCTAAATTCATTTCTTTTCGTGTCCCAACGAGAGACCAAAGATCAAAATGACAATTTCAGCTGGGCCTTTTATGAGGAAAAAAATGATCACACACATATAAACCTCTTCGTAAGGTGTGTGCCCTACATTTTTTGCATTTCCTTAATGCATGGTATACCAGGAATACATTCAAGTAGTCTATTGCAATGTTTTCCAATCAATCCGAGGTCTCCTGCTACCACTGGTGTTCTTGATGTTCCCATGTGCCACATTTTTTGAGATTTCTATTTCAAGGTCCTTGCATTTTGACAGTTTTTCGAATATCTTCAAAGATACATTGCAGTCTGCAGGGACTGCCATATCAATAAGGAGGCACTCATTTTGTTTGTGGTCTTTAATAACAATGTCTGGGCTGTTGGCTTTGATTGTTCTGTCAGTGTGTATTGTGTAGTCCCACAGAATTGTAACAGGTCCTATCTCATTTAACCGGGTCAGGGTGGTGTTCGTACCAGATTCTTTCAGTTTCCTTCCCATAGGAGTTGCAAATTTTCCAGTGCAGATATTGGCCAACTCTGTCATGCCGGGTTTTATATTCAGTGGGTGCCAATATCGTGCAACCTGGTACAAGATGATCAATGGTTTCTGGACATTTATCACAGAATCTGCATCTTGGACTAACACAGTATTTTAGTATATGTGCTTGATAATTACTAGTTAACAAGAATTGGTCTTGTGCAGCAATGATTAAACCTTCAGTTTCAGCTTTCAACCCTGCACTACGTAGCTACTGAGGGGTTATTATTATTATTATTATTATTATTATTATTATTATTATTATTATTATTTACTGTGAATTTCTTGTCTAAACTCTAAGGTCAAAATGACAATTTCACCTGGGCCTTTTATAAGGAAAAAAAGGATTACACATAGATAAACCTCTTCGTAAGGTGCCGTACATTCTTTGCATTTGCTAAAGGCATGATATACCAGGAAAACATTCAAGTAGTCTATTGCAATGTTTTCCAATCAATCCGAGGTCTCCTGCTACCACTGGTGTTCCTGATGTTCCCATGTGCCACATTTTGGGGATTTTTCAGTATGTCTGCTCGGGAATTTTGAGTTGGTAAGCATTGGTAATTTTCAACAAGAATACAAGACCCGTTTTCAGCTTTTATCCCTGAACTACGTATTTACTGCTGTGTACGAGGTTTAACTACATCAGCTTGTTTGTTATGAGCCGAATGTTGAACGTAATGAAGTTTATCTTGCTATCGTTTCTGTATCTGGCCGATTAACTTTGCTTTCCTTTTTAAGGTTTTTGCAAATAAAGTAGGTGTATTATGTTTTACTCGCATTTCTTTACCTACTTGAAACTCCATTTTGAAACTGTCGGCTTCCATTATTACTATATAAAGATTTTTGATTCTTTCATTTTTTTTCATGTTTTCCTATTAATCAGTGCAGGGTGTGCTTTGTTGCCAGGTTTTTGCGGACACGTTACAGCTGCTGAATGTATAAACATACATTTAGTGTTTATGTTGTAATGTCTTCGCTCTAATAAGTCTCTTATAAATTCTTCCGCTTACTATAAGGTAGGAGGAAAAGTAAACTTCAAGGGAACAGTGATAGACTTTTCTTACGAGGATGTGACTGTTCGCAGCTCCTGTCGAACTCTCTGACTTGCCCACAGAGTAACCTGGACGATGCTGTGCCGAAGCGCAGAGTTTCGTCCGGGGAGGTAGACAGACCCGGACCAGTTTATGCAGGTTCTATGGGAATTTTTTAGCCGAGCCTACAGGCTCGGATGACACACGTTAAACTCGGACTTGTGCCAGATGTGCCCTAATCGGGGGCGTCACTGAATATAACGGTGATATAGACTGAACGCTGGTCAACCGATAGACACTCCGAAGTCGTGTAACACACTTCTGTTGTATTTACTCTTCAATACATTATTTATATGCAACCTCTTGTTTTGTTATTGCTTAAACAATTACTTGGTCACAACAGTTTCATAGTTGTTTTAAGAATTCTAAATGAATTTAAAACAAAAGACGACTCCTACCGCACCCACAACAATAACTTTCTTGCATGGAACCCAGCTTATGGAATCGGTCGTGGAGATTTTTTTTTCTTTTCAGTTTTCTATCTTTTGCGTAGAACATTGCATTAACTTAATTTCCATTGCCTATTACGATATATTCGAAGAAAGCTTAATCAAATTAATATGTGTTCATGACGAACTGGTAAGAAAATTCACATTTCGAACATGTGAGCCGACGTCGAATCTCATCATGTTCTCTTTATCAAGTAGTTGACTTCTTGGTGTTATTCTCCTGGTAAGTTAATCCGAGTGTACGACACTGATGACGCAAGCCTTGTAAGTGAAATTCTGTAAATGGAACTATTCAGAAGCGGTCAACGGCTATGCCACCTTGATGTGATCGGGACGAATGGATTCAGCGTGGTGTACTTATTCAAATAAAGCCAGATTAGGAGCGCTATCACAGAAACGGTAACAGTTTCAATCAGCATATTTACAGGATAAAACACAGCTGGGATCTTTGGATATTGAACAAACTCACATAATTAAGACTGCGCACACAACAGATTTTGGCTGGCCGACACGTATGTACGGAAACTAGTAGACGGACATTATATTATTTTGCTCAGATGATTTTCAGTATAACTGTTTCTTTAAAATCGATATATAACAATCCTTCAAATTTACAAATCCACCATTCGTCCTTCCATGCTGCCTTCTGTTTCTCTCAAGGTCATTGATAAAATCCAAAGAGGGATATGCAATGTAATTGGCCCTGATCTGCCATATAGTCTGCAGCCGCATCTCAAAAACGTGCCGTTGTTTCTCTCCGTCGTTTTTACAAATACTTACATGGTAACTGCTCCTATGAGCTGCTCACGCTGGTTCCCAGACTTCATGAATTTAAGCCTTCAACTAGGATGGCAACTGGCTCTCACCCTCTCACTGTCGAAACTGTTAAATGTAGCCGTCTCTTCTACTCCAATAACTTCATGTCTCTCACTTCTCGCCTGTGAAAATCACTCCCGATTTCTTGTTTTCCTGATAGCTATAATCTCCAGCTATTCAAATGTAACGTTAATCGACGTCTCCAGATGCCATGATCTATCGCCTAACCTTCTCTTCATCCTTTCCTTTATCACTCCTCTTTGTTCTCGCTCCAACCGTCTATTACCCCTTGGGTGCTCGTGGCTTTCCGACTTGATTGGGCTGGAATTGCTTTTAAAAAATAACTCAATTCCATGTTTCTCTTTTGATTGACGTTCAACTTACGTAAAGCTTTCGATTATGCCAATTGCTGAAATGACATAAGTGTGTGGAAACTGTCAGTGTTTTTTCAGCTGCGTTCTATGAAGCTTTTTGTATTCGAACACACATCATTAACTTCAAATTTACTATTTTCCTGATATCTTTTTCAAGTGAAGTTGTTATTGATGTTTGACTTCACGTCTCATCACTTCAGAAGCCACACAAGTAAATAGTAATGGTTTGTGCAAATGGGCTGACGAAGAGAATAAGTGGCTTCTTGTTTCCTGAAAACTATACGCCCACATGTGACAGTGACTGGCAGGCAATAACAAGAAAATATTAAAAATTAATCAGAACATCATTAAAATTTTCTTTAATATCGGAATCAAATTGACCTTGGTTGAAAAGAAGTTATAATAGTTGCAGGCAGAAGTTTGCTATTCTCTAAAATCATATAAGATTTTCTATGCAGAGAAATATCTATTCTCTTAGAATGTAAGAATTTAAATATTGCTTTAATAGAGGAGAGGTTTTTATTATTTTCTCGATCAATGTTTCAAGGACGCATACCGTGATATTACCTATGTCAGAACAAATATTGTAATCAAAAATGTTCAAATCATACAATTTATCTATCTCAGTCTATTTCTATCTAACTACATCTCTATTTATAGGTTTATATATATATATATATATATATATATCTCAGATTCTATACACACTCACATACACACACACACACATACACACACACACACACATATATATATATATATATATATATATATATATATATGAAGACATATAGTCTTAAGATGAGCTATATTTATGGGATTAAGTGCTCAATATCAGAGATAGAGCGTGTGTAAATATAAAAGTGAACATAGAAGTCAACACTTAGAGGCGACAGTCTGTTTCATGCTAGATGCAATCGCCAGGCCTGACGATTGCATCTAGCATGAAACAGACTGTCGCCTCTAAGTGTTGACTTCTATGTTCACTTTTGTATTTTGATATATATATATATATATATATATATATATATATATATATATATATATATATAAATGTGTGTGCGTATGTGTGTATGTGTGTACTAAGAGGTAATATTTTTTCTATCTATCTATCTATTTATTTATCTCCACACACACACACACACACACACACACAGACATATACATATATATATATATATATATATATATATATATATATATATATATATATATATATGTAACTAATTAGACTCGATATTGCGCCGTATAAGGAAAAAACTCGAAAAACTTTTCAAAAAGCCGGTTTTACGGCCATAATTCCCTGGTCTTTCATTCTATGCTTTCCAAATTTGCCATATAAATTACATATGGCACAGACATTTTCTTGCGTGAATGTTTGGTTTAGATTATTATTATGTGGACGAAATCTGCGACAAATTAGGTCCCAAATCAGCTTTTGCCTGTTAGAAATTTTTCATATGATTCTAAATTGTCATTCGACCCCCCTTTAATGCAAAGATTGTTTGAGAAGGATTATTAAGTGTAAAAACGGAAAAATTCACGAAGAACCTCTGATTGAACCCAGTTTTACAATAAACGTGCAAATAATGTGGGGGCACGCCTTTGTTCTTGACGTTGAATCAAGCTCTGTCGCTTTATCCGTTTTTGTTTGATTATTAGATTTGTGAAGAATGCCAAAATATTTTAATGTTATTACGGCCATAGGAAATCTACTGAATATCTAAAACAAGAGAAGAAATATTATCAATTGTATTCATTTCTTAAGAACAATCAAACACCTGCGAAGGACATACCGTAGAAACGACGAGTAGCTTAGTATACCAACAGATGATGCATGCAAGCAAAGACGCAGACGAGTATGCAGGTATACTGGGAGTGGGGATATACAATTGCAGCAATGTACACCCGGGCAGCACCGGGCATCGACATTAGGAATACTGTCCTCATCTTTGTTGTTTTTATTACAACCTTTCAGCCGTTGTCTATCCAGCCTTAATCAGGTGTATATCGATATGGACATACAACCTGTAATTCTAAACAGAACCCTTCATTTAATCTACATGAGTAGACTGTTCTCGTTACACTGCACGTGTTTAGGGATATCTCATTCTGTTCTTGTTTTTAGTACTGCTTAGTTATTGCTCTCCCTTTTCCACTCTTTACAAGTAAACACTGCCCGGCCCAGGTATTGGATTTACAATTAATATATCCACAAATTAGGCTATTGTTCTGTAGATTAAATAAAAATTTCAATTCAGAAATATCTGTCAGTTAACCAGATCGAAATACACCTGACGAAGGCCGAGGTTGGAGTCACAATCAACGAAACTTTGTGATAGCAACAAAAAAGATGTAAAGGGCGTAAATAATGATGAAAAAATGTATTTTTAAAAATATTAACATATATATATTAGAATTCTATCATATAGAAAAAACATTTTACTCACTACAAAGATGCAACTTGGTTTCAGTGCATTTCACCTGCACTTCGACGGGTGAGAGTCGAAAATTGTTATGAACAATCCTGCTTGTAGGCAAGCCGTATGTGAAACGTCACTTCCTTTTTTCCATTTGTTTGAGAAGAAAAATATACATAATTGATGTGGACCCGAAGTATGGACCACGGAAGGAAAACACGGAACACGGGTTAGAGGTAAGAAAGATATATTAAACAGAAAGTATACAAAGAATAGTGTAAGCAGAGCTTACTATCCAATGATGTTCGATATTGGTATCGTACGCGGCTGCGCATTACTGGTGCTACTCCTCTGATTCACATGATAATATAGTACTGGAAGAGTTCATGATGTAGGGAAGTATCGGTCTCGCACCCCACTTCCAAGAGTTTTCTTTTTTTTCTCTCTTTTATTCCTTGAAGGAAAAAAAAATCCTGTTATTACCTCTTCCTCTTGGGATTCACGTCGAGTGGTTGAGTAAATTTTCTCTTTCTCCCCGAGCGTCGTATTATGCTCAAATGGCATTTCCTGAGCTGGTTCATATGGCGTTTGTGGGTATTTTTCGGTCCCTGGACAATATAGACCAGTTCGCCAATTCTCTGTTTGATGTTGCCTACTTCCCAGAATGTTAAGTTGTTTTTGTAAGCCTTAAAAAGTTTTTGTGGCCAGGATTAAAATATTTCTCAGGGAGCGAGACGATTTTCTTGAACTTCGCTTGCCGTGGAATGAGTTTATCAAAGACGGACTTGATTTTTCTTGCGAACATTGTTTCTGCAGGCGAGCGTCCCATAGGCGTGTTAGGATTAGTGGTTATCCTATACACCTGCAGAAACTGTTGTAATGCTCTATCCGTGGGTGTGCCTAGTGCCTTTTTTAAAGCTCTTTTTAGAGTGTCCACGAACCTCACGGCCTGACCGTTCTACCTGGGGTGATACTGAGGCGTCGTAATGTGGTCCACTTGATACGACTTGCAAAAGTCTCTGAATTCACTTGATGTGAATTGAGTGCCGTTATCAGTCACTACACAAGCTACCACGCCAAAACGCGCGAATAGCTCATGCAAAAATCCGATCGTGCAGTTGGTGGTTGTTTTTTTTACATTGCAGGACCTCATGCCATTTTAGTGGCTATCCACAACAATAAGGTGGTACATGTTGTCTAGGGGCCCTGCAAAATCCACATGAATTCTCTTACATGGATGGTCTGTGTTAGGCCATGGTTTGCACGTCGTGGTCGGAGATTTTGCTGAAAGCGCGCATCCCTTACAAGATTCTATCATGTCTGCTATGTCTTTGAATGTTAAATCTTCTCTATATGAGACATTCTCTGAGACATTCAAAAACAGAATGTCTCATATAGAGAAGATTTAACATTGAAAAACATAAAGGAAAAAAATTAATTATTTTTAATAATTATTTTTAATAATATGTGGAAATCTCCACCTTTTACTTGAAGACGGTCGTGAGACCAGAAACACGTGTTGTAAAACTATGTAAAACTATGAAAAATAAAGAATAATATTTTTTTAAAAAACCCACATTACAACCAAAAAAGTTTGCGGTACCTCTCTTCTTTTTAATAAACACACTTTCCTCTCATTGGAACCATTATAACCTCTTCATTATATATATATATATATATATATATATATATATATATATATATATATATATATATATATATATATATATATATATATATTATTAAGAAATTGATAACTTTAAGGTTTCATGATTATAATCCTTTTTCCTTAGAATCGAAATTAGATTCTTATTCCTCAAATCGATATTTTCATACAATTAAATGGGTCTCAATTATTCCACGCAAAATGAGAATTATGTAATATCATTATAAACTTATGCACACATGTCTGTGAGGAGGCCGGTTTAAATTGGTGCCAGGAAAGGTAAAATGATTGTGAGTGTGGAAGACAAAGAGAGGCAAACAAAATTATTAAAGAAAAAAGAATATAAAGAAAAAAGAGATAGATGTATTCACATCTATCTTTATGAAGAGAAATATAATAATGAATGTGGTGGTGTGGGGTTTCGATAGACATGCTGACCTATTTATTTAGTGGAGCTTTTTAATCGTAGATACAACTATAGTAACGCCGTTGAACAATGCTGGAGTCAGACGCCTTCGAATAATCTCGCACTAATATTAATTGCTCGATAATACTCGTTCGATAAGTAACCCTTATATTGATATGAATAGAGAAATAGTATATCGAATAGAGTAGAGAATAGCGGTCCGTATAGTAATAGAGGATAGACTAAAAATAGTGATCATTAGTCGCCAGCTACTTCCTACATATATGCGTTTCCTCTACGGTTACTTGGTCTACTTAATTCAATAAGGGATCGCCTGTGTTTACTCAGTAGCGATCTATGTTCAAACTCAAATGTCAACAGCGATATTTTATTCCTATATAACAGATAGCCAGCGCCCGAGTACTTCAAAATAATTCAGTTTCTTAGTTACTATATTAAAAACAAAAAAATACCGTCTGTAAATTAAGTGTTTTTCTCAACATAATTGGTGAGCAACGGGTTAAAACGCGTAAAACACAGTATCAAAGTGAACATTGACAGACCTGCTAAAAAGAAAGCAAGTGTGAAAAGATATGAATGTCTTAAGCAGGTAACAAATGAATGAAATAAACAGGCGAATAAAAGGAATTATGGAAACGACTTTTATCCGATTATGTAAATAAAATATCTTGGCACACTCTCTCTCATATAGAAGAGGATGTCAACACGTATAAATGACTGACGAATCCACGCGAAATGGCGACACTAATTCCTATGTTCATACATCTAAACCTATTACTGACCAAGAACTCTATTCAGGCAAGAATAGATCGTCGTGAATAATGTCTAAATACTAACTTTCCAGATTGTGTAGGCGGCTGCATCAGCAGATTACAGTTTAAACATTAAGAAAAAGGAAATATTGAGAAATATACGATGTTTGGAAAAGTAAAAATATTGAAAATTTGAAAGGATAGGCACACATGGATTTCTGCCAAAACCATTCAAATTTAGAATGGATAGTTCGGGAATATGAAGAAATATTGAGATTGCACAGACAACACAGTTAATAGGGTCTGCGAGGATAATGAGGAGGATGTTGAATATCGATTATCTGTGAAGAACACTGTATATAAATATATATATGTATGTATGTATAATAATAATGATGATGATGATGACGATGATGATGATGTTTGAAAAATACTGGGTTTGGGATTTTTAGACAAACGGAAAGAACGTAAATGTAATGGAAGACAATAATAATAACATTGTGGGTTGATCTGACTGTTAGCAAGAGACTTAATGAGTGTACAGATAAATGATGATTGATTAGGCGAGCCAAATGATGCGATATTAAGAATCAGAGAAATGTAAAATGAGAAATCAAATATTTTAATACAGCAACTCCAGGAAAATATCCAGCGTCATTAAAAAGAATCCCAGAGGAGGATACATGAGAGAGAAGAATGTATTTTAAAGGGTAATCTGAGTGCCTCCAATTTTAGATGAGATGTCTTCATTGAGACTACGAGAGAAAAACGAAAATAGATTATGAAATAGTGATCTTCGAAATCTGATGTTTGAGACTGTCAATCTGAATTGATAACAATAATGCTAATAATAGCCGTTTCTTTAATGGAATAAATCGGCATTTATTAACCAAGTAGCAAGTGCTACTCGAGTTAAGCCGTTTTCAATTCCTGGCGGCACAACTGATCTTATATTTTAGAATAGGTCTTCATTCTTAATGGTAGTAGTAATATTTACAGTTTCGTTATAAGGGAACATTTGGTAACCATTGACCGATCAGCCAGTGCTACAAGAGTTAAGCTTTTTCTTTACTTGCTCGTCATTATTTTGTGAACAAGATGTACTATCTGCTCGCCTAATCTCATATTGTAATAATAAAATTAAAGGGTCTCTTATAGATATACATTCGCCATTCATTGACCGGGAATTAATCTGTTGAAATTTATAAGTAATTCTGTCAAAGTTTCTCAAGTCCAGTAACGGTGATCGCTCTTTTCACTGTTGATGGAGTGGAGGAGATTTCTCTCTAACATTTTGTTTGAAATAAGGATAAACATCAGAATCTTGATTATGCCATTATTTTCTCTACGACAAGAGCTATCCATTTTGGTTATTCCTGAATTTGAAAATCATCAAGTGATATGTTTTCTCTTATTTGCTAGAGTTATTTATTTATGATGCTTCAGCACCAGCTTCGCCATTAGATATTTCTGAACGAGTATGGTACACGTATGATAAAGATATATGAGTATTACTGTATAGTAGTGAGATTTATGTATTACTGTATGATACACTATGAGTTTGGGACAGTTTATGATATAGAGATATGAGTATTATTATATAGTACATTATTTACATTATTCGGACTATTGTACTCATCTTTGTCGCCATATTTATTACAACGTTTCGGCCGTTGTACGCTCCGGCCTTCGTCAGGTGGTAGGAATGTCGAACTGAACCCTTTATTTCGCTCACATTTCTAGTTCCACGTGCCATGTTTTATAATGGATGTCAGTTATCAGTTATCTCTTGTTAATTTTTCCCTCTGAATGTTCTCCACTGCCTTAACCGGGTATTGAACTCAGACATTTTGGGTGCTGTCACTGGATCTAACCAATTTTTTTAATGAGAAGGCAGTTTCCACTAAATGAAATCGCTGTTCAAGTTACTCAAATATTAAACATGTGTAAGTCTGGGAAAATATTTATAGATTCGGAGAAAAATTTAAATTGTGGAATATGAAAGCAGCGTTTCTTCTATTTATTATCAGGTTAGCAAAAAGAGAAATACCCAAAGATGATCGTATTAAAGATTTGTTATTTTTGCTAAAGAAAGCGGCCTTGTACCAGAGAGACTTGCTATCACTTGATATACAGGAAAATGTATAAGATAGGACGTGTGTGAATTTTTAAATTAATAATAATTCTAATGAATTTACTAATAATATCAAAAAAATAATGTTAATGAAAACAAGTAATCGTTATTAATTTTATTGGAAAAAAGATACTATATTCATAATAATTTACGGAAGCGAGATTTTTACGTTATGGGGTTAGATTTGTGAAGCTAGGAAGCGGTTTCTTCACTTAAATATGGCGCAGTGTCCCGACTAGGAGAGGGCGGTATGACCATGATGAATGATCCATATAACCTCATAGAAAGGTGAGAAAATGGCAGTAACAACGACCAAACATGATCAGGATAACGGTACGAATATGGTAAAGTGAATAATGGGAATCTGAAATTTGCTTAATGACGGGACATCACCTAAGCTGGGTGGAAGGCGAAACGGATTGAAAGCAGAAAAAATATCTAAAAATGTCAGACAAGCAAATATAGAAATAAGAAAGAAAGAAAACAATTCGTTGAAATGTAAAAATAAAAGTAATAAACAAATAAGAGAGGGATAGAAAACAATGGAAACTAAAAACACACACATGCATGCATATATATATATATATATATATATATATATATATATATATATATATATATATATATATAGGTAACTATACTCGTGTCGAAAACCTTCGAACTTTTGATTTAACAATAGCCAAATCAATCACGAAGGGAAAAGAAGGTTTTAAAAAAAGAAAGAGCCAGGAACATGAAAGTCTGTCGAAAATAATCGCACAGATACAGGTTCAAGGCCCAAAGAAAAAACCCCGATACGAGTAAACAACTAACCCTGATGATCTTCCTAAGTGAAACCTTGGTAGGTTTGTCTGGCTCATTAGGTTTGACTATATATATATATATATATATATATATATATATATATATATATATATATATATATATATGTGTGTGTGTGTGTGTGTGTGTGTGTGGTGTGATTGTGTGTACGAATTAATGGAGTTTCTTATTTAATCCGTCAGGTTTTTTATTTATTAAAAAGTTATTTTTAGTGGCTACTCTTATTTGAATGGTGGTTCAATTTGTTTTAAACTGTATTTTTAGCTCTCAACAATGCTAAAATTTTAAGGAAATCTTATGTAGTAATTTCTTTATTATTATCGTTATTGAACATATGATGAATAGCTTTAGGAAGGGAATGTCCTTCTGTTTTATAGCTTGAAGTCTTTAAGAAAGAAATGTACAGTAATAAGGAAAATAGAGACTAAATAAACAAAAGAAAAATTGCTAATAAATCGCCATGCATAAATCAACAAGTGACGAAATAAACGATAAATAAACTCTGATAATGATGTTCAAAACACACACACACACACACACACACACACACACACACACACACACACACACACACACACACACACACACATATATATATATATATATATATATATATATATATATATATATATATATATATGATGTCTTTAGTAATCCGTATGGATAATTACAAGGGGGATCTAATCCAAAGAGCTCAATGTAAATACAGAGCAAACCTTTGTTACTATTAAGAAATAGATAAATTAAAATTTTCATGATTTCAATTTATTTCCTTTGAATCAAAATTTGACTCTAATTTCTCAGATCGATACTTTCATCCAAATAAATGTGTGGCTATTATTTCAGGCATAAGGCGAATTATGTAATATTATTTTTTAATTTATGCACACATGTGTTTGAGGAGGCAGGTTAAAATTGGTGGCAGGAGGGCTAAAGTGTTTGAGAGAGTGGAAGACAAAATATAGACAAAGAAAATTAGGAGAGGAAAAAAGAAGCTAAATAATAATAGAGATAGATGTGTTCACATCTATCTTAATAAAGAGAAATATAATATTTACAGTGGTGGTGTGGGGTTTCATTAGAAATGTTGACCTATTTATCAAGCATAGCTACAGAAAAGTGGAGAACATCTTCATAATTAAATATAATAGACCTGGGGATTGCTAAACCATCGCAATGAGATTGTCTTCAAATGCAGACACAAATATCAACACAAAAGCACAAACTACACCAAATTTTCGCGAGACTTCTTAGAAAATCCAAGTTATGAATTAACATAACATGGAGCAATACATGTGTTCACTATGTAGTATTAATCGTGTTGTTTTCTGTATGTATGTGGATATATATATGTAAGTATGTATATGTACATGTTTCTATATGTGTATATTATTTGTTATATACAGATGGGTATATATATATATATATGCACGTCTGTGTGTTTTTATATGGATATATGCATTTTTATATGGTATATGTATGTGAGATATACTGGTAGAATATATATTATGTATTAATGCGACATATATACATGTTTCGGTTGTTCGAACTATGTTCGCCCTCTATATACTAACCAGTGGAAAATACATAAGTTTTCTAAATATAGTACTACAGGTTTTTAAATTAAAAAAACTGTTTATATATCCTTAGTTGATTTAATTCTTTAGTTTAATCTAATGCATTATTTTATTTATTATTTACTTTTTTTTTTACCCTTATTTGATTATATCTTATCAATTTATTATTAAAATTATTATTATTATTATTATTATTAGTAGTAGTAGTAGTAGTAGTAGTAGTATTCGTACTATTCTTATTTGTATTTATATAGTGTTTTATTACATTTTATATATTGAAGGGAAATTTTTTCTTCATTTTTGGTAACTTTTAATAGAATTTCTTGATTACAAAAGTTTTTTTCAAAATGAATATAATCTTATTGAAAGATTAAAATACACGTATATTTATGCATATGTGTAGGTGTTTATATATGTCTATATATGCATATATATATATATACGTGTGTATGGGTATGTATATATGTGTATTTGAATAATTAAAGGTTTTCTAAAAGAAATCCTTACATCTTTTTAAAAAACTCCTTTAAACCAATTTTTTTTCTCTGAGAACATTGTTACTGTTTTTGCTTAATTTAAGTTGCTATTATTATTATTATTATTAATATTATTATTATTAATGTTGAAGTGTCATTATCTATGTGTAGATCGTAGTCATTTTTGTCTGTGTACCGCATGTATGTTTTCCTTTCTCTTTTTACACTGTCTATATATATATAGAAACGAATGCATCAAATAGAGTGGACCAATCCTCAACCTAAAACTTATATAATTTATGCAGTAAAGCTCTATAAAATAATTTGGTTTGAATGTTTCGTTCTCGTTGATTTACAAGAAAAATATTCAAAATTTGCATTATTGTAATAATATATGCTTCTCTTCTTTGTAGCGGTAATTATTTTCAGCTGAAAATATACCAGAGCATTCGGTGGTGGTGGGATAAACGAACAGATAGTTGTATTGAGAAGTGAATTCTGTACACATAATTATATTTGTATTTTGAAATTTTCAATTAGTCCCGACGTATTCTGGATATTTGCTGTCATTTATTCTTCAGTGAGAGTTACCGGAAAATCAACATAAGAAAATGATGAACTGAAAAATGATTAACACTAAAATTGACGATAGTGAACATTCTTAAATTCGTCTTCGCCTAATTGCCAAATGCTGAAATGATCACTTTGTGAATTCATCTAATCTACTTTGCCACAACATATTAAGTTTTAAAAATAGTTGTACATATATATATATATATATATATATATATATATATATATATATATATATATATATATATATATATAATTTCAATTAAATAGCTTTCAAAAGGTTTGAATTGAATTGAATTTAAGAGTCCAGATATTACAAGCTTTTACTTTGCTTTTCTTTCCTTTGCATCATTCCTACAACTGAATACTTACATACATGATGAAATTCACTCAGGTCCTTTGCGATTTTAATAGAAAACATCTTCTGAAATTAGAAAAAAATAATGTAATAGAAATTTATGTAGACACACCTTGTCGGTGGAAATTAGTAAAAACTGTCTACACACACATTATATATATATATATATATATATATATATATATATATATATATATATATATATATATATATATATATTTCTTGTATATCCTTGCTTGAACCGGATCCTAATGCTCTGAATGGAGCGGCTTGGTGATAGTAGTCATGGCTCTTGGGGGCACAATCCTTGTTTAAACGAACTTGGATGAGTTCCACCACTGAATATATGAATGAGCGGCCCTATGTCGAGTTTAATTCATTGCTTATTCGTCACCGGGGCCCGTGGTACAGTTGGTATGACGTGTCCTTAATATTGTAACTGTCTGGGTTTCAATTCCTGGTAGCGGATGCGCTGATGAGTCCCAATATAAGATGAAACCGTCGTCTAGTGCTTTCTGCATTCTGTTGAGTTTTCTTCTAAAACACGATGAATTACTTTATTATGAATATATATATATATATATATATATATATATATATATATATATATATATATATATATATATATATATATATATATATATATATATATATATATATATATATATATATATATATATATATATATATTTCGTCATACGATATAGACATTCATTACTTCATACTAATGCAGGGATATTTTGAAGCAAAATTAAGTCCCTTTTCTTTTACTAAATCTTTGGTTCTTGATGTTCTCCTCGATGATTATGGAAAATTCAATCCACTAGGATAATAGCGGTGCTTTTATTGTAGTTTGTTTTATAGTACAATTTTATATAATTAATAATTTTCAATTCAGCACTCTTCCTAGATGACGTGAATTATTTTGGAATTGGTTACAGCAAAACGGGGAAGCAACAAACGTGCACATATATAACACTTTATACTTCCTATACATCCATTATCAATATTTTATGGAAATTAAAACAAACTTTAATTACAACATTAACTTTAGGTAAAAACACTTTCAACATTTTCTTCTATAATTTCTAAACTGTTTCGTACAACTTCACAATTCCTCCGTTACCCTATTTTATTTCTGTGCAAATACTGAAATTGCATTTTGCAGGCTTTCAATGAATTAAAATATTTTTCATTATGTGGATTTTTGCGTTGATTAAAAAATAGTTTTCAGTCGCTACAATATCAGATAAATAGTGGGTAGGAAAACATTTTCACAGGAATATTATAATCATTGGTGGTCAAAGAATTAAATTACTAAGTTACTAGGGTGGGATATTACGACATATCTATTAACTAATTCTGAATGCGATTTGACCTTCGAACTCTTCGGAGCTAACCTCAAATTCTAATCGCGTCTGTTTCATTCCCTTCACACTAATCCCCTTGGAAAAGTCAAGGCAACATTTTGTTTTACCTACTGGTTAAAAACTAGTTGCACAGTGGGCTCACTTATTATGTGATGCGGCCAGTCTATGTAATGGAAAGGGACAGCTCTGAATTCAAAACGTTGTAAATATTTAGGTGAAATGGGAGTTTAGTCGTGTTAGTGTAACTAGTTTGGAAAATAAATATTTAAAAACCAACCTAAAACGGACTGGATTGCGTTCAGCCTTTTCCTTACGTAGAAACACCTACTGGAGTTCGTGTACTGTCCCTCATCAGCGTTAATAATAAGTTCTTACAATGTCAATGTTTCAATAGAATATTTGTTCACTTTTACATTAGGTCAGACGAATATCAATCGTTTTTCTTCATGTATGCATCTTACCTCTCTTGGTATAATTTGTCTAAAAGATGATTAATTTCGCATAATTGTGGGAGAGATCTATGGAAGAAAGAGTTATTCTGCTATTTATATTTTCCCCGTTATGGTCATTTTTCTATCCATTATATGATAACACCCGAATCCACGGACGGAACGGAATAGCTTTGTTCTTAGAGAGACTTTTATATCACAAAGACATACACAGAACTATATATACATATATACACATGTCCCAAGCACAGGAATTATATCATATATATCTCCACAACAAAGCAAACTGTAAGGAGAAGCAATAGGAACATCGTACATATAATATGGAGATAATTCTCTATCTGGAGAAACCATTTTTAGGACAACAGATTAAAAATGGCCGGATTCATGACAAGGATATATTACACGAACGGGAAAGGGTGTCTTGGGTTTTCTTAAATTGAGAACTGCGAGATGGAATTTAATTCTATATCTGGAAAAGTTATATTCCCAAAGGGAAACAGTTCCATTGACATATAAGCTATGAGGGGGGCAGATTTGCGTCTGCCCGAACCAAATGGAAGTGAGCTAAAGAAAGCAACCTGAAGGTTTAGAATCAGTAAACGAAATGATTTTGACTGCTGTAACTGACACTGTATGCATTGAAGATTTTAAACGGTCGTCACATGACCCAGGTGACTTACCTCCACTAATAGATAATTGCCATCACTATCCTTACAACGTTTTATTTTGAAGCTAGACAAAATAACGTTTATTTTAACCAAGTGTTAAGGATTTTCAGCGCTTGATTTCGATATTAGCAGCAAGACGGCTATCTTTCACGATCCATAAAGTTATTTTGATAATATTTTGACTTTATATTTAGCAAACGTTGCGAGTGTCACTGAATAATATCTTGTATAAAACTTTCAAACGAATTTTATACTCTCAATCTTCCATAAAATATATTCCATAAGCTAAACAAATCATTTTAGTTTTCGCTCTCATTTTTTGTCACAAAGGCTTAACATTATTTATATATATATATATATATATATATATATATATATATTTATATATTTATATATTTATATATATATATATATTTATATATTTATATATATATATATATATATGTGTGTGTGTGTGTGTGTGCGTGTGCGTGTGCGTGTGCGTGTGTGTGTGTAAATTAATGTCAATATGGATATTCCCTTACTTGTCTCCCAACTCCATCTAAAGTTGAAAAAAAAACAAATTATTCTTATGTTATATAAATAAATATCCATATTGTAAATCTGGTAATTCATTGCTTTCTATTTTCCCACATGGATAACATAAATTGTCCTTTCTTTCAGTTGTTTCTCAGCTAAGGTACAAACTGAGAATAGCACTATGTTTTTTGGGTGGAAAGGGAAATATGTAAACGCTTGAATCGGATTGAATAACAATGTTTAATAATTCTCCGATTTTGAACCAAAGAAACACAATAAATAGCGACAAGATCAAATTTGAACCTATACAGCACTTAATGCCGTGCCTGCAGAGAGCAGTAAATAACTTGGCCCGACCCGAATATACACTGGACATGACAACCATATTGCGCATCTGCTACAAGAAGTTATTTCTTTCTTTATTTACCTTCTTTATAAAACTTGGGTTGCATTCTGTGTCGTCTCTGGGTCTGCACGCTACTACATAGAATGGTATCAACGGATAAGATAATTTATTTTTCGTATTCGTTTTTTATTGGAAGTTAGGGAGGCAGACGTGGTAGCTTAGATTCTAAGAGGTAGCGGGAGAAATGACCTCACGGGAACACATGTCTTATGTTGGCCCAGCGTCACACCGCGGATGATCTTTGCCGGTGGCTAAACTGGGTGTGAGAAGCGTATCGATTCTTCAAAATTCTTCAAAATTCATGCAGCCCTCTGTTGAATTCGCGCCGTTTAGGACTTATACCCAAATAAAGGCAATCCATCGCTTTCAGAATAGCACAATCACTAAGGTCTCCCGCTAATCAATTCCCGCCCTGACTTTCGCATTCTGTAACACTCGTTTAACAATAAAAATTAATTAAATATATCATGTCTCTTCAGGACATAGTCGGTACCTTGATCCCCACATACTTCTTTCTGTATTATTTGTGAATTAGCATGCATTTTTGGTAAATATACTATCGATTAATGCATTTGCCAATTACATCTGTGCGAAAAGGAACGCAAAAGTTGGGTCCGGAATTTAAACATCAGAAACTAAAATGGAAAGCACATGTGAATAAAAGAGTAATTAATTTCAAAATCAAAATGTTGATAACCCACATCATTTTAAATAAAAGTTTAGAATGGAAATCTCCATCAATACTTGAAAGAGCAATAAAAGCTACTGGACTTGAAAAAATATTTTCCTGAAAAATTTTTTAAGAAAGATTTGATAAACTTCAAGCGAACTCAGTACTGGCTGCTTGTTCAATGAATGCCGAATGTTTGGTATATGTCTTTCCTTTCAAGGAACCAATATTTCAAAGAATTTCTCATTTCTCATTATCAATGTTCATATCTCAGTTTACTCCTTCAAGTTTTCTTTTTATCTTCGTTCAGTTTCACTTTTAAATTCTCATTTATCTTTTCAATCAACTAAGAGAATACTATTTTTTTTCTTCAGCTTCAGTGGAAGTCCCTTACTCAAATAATATTCAAAGAAATCTGTCTCTCCAATCATTCTACGCAAATAGCATCTTTCCTGTTTCATTTTCTTCTATTTAATCAAATATTTATTCCCTTTCCGTTCATTTTAACAAAACGTTCAAACAATAGTAATGGTGATATTAACCTTTTCCTGACAAGGAGATATTCGGCATTCATTGACACAATCGTTCGCGTTACTCTCGTTTAAATTTATAAAATGTTTCTCGTTAGACAATTTTTGTTTTTCAGAAGAATAGGCTTCTCAAATCCACCGTTACTTCTTTTTCTCGTATTTCCTTCCTAACCGTTTGTTTAGTGTGTAAAGTACACGACGTCTTGATTAAGTCATTATTTTCTCTTCGTGTGTTTTCCATTTTAATTGTTTCTGCCACGGGAAAATTTCAAGAGGTCTATTTTTTATCATTTGGTAAAGTTTCTTTATTTGTGATTCAATCTATGACACGTGAAGAATACTTTTTTAACACTCATTGATCTGAGAAAACGTTTGTAAATAGCTGATAGTTTGGATATTTGTGGGTAAGTTGAATGCCAAGCATGAAATACATAGAAGCCTGTAGAAGTCCGGAGAGTCTAGCGACCGAAACATTGTGGTATAACGAACAAACATAAGGACAATAGATTAATAATATATATAATGATAATGTAATGACAATAATATATGTGTATATATATATATATATATATATATATATATATATATATATATATATATATATATATATATATATAATGATAATATGTATAATAATATATATAATGATGATGTATATAATATATATAATGATAAGGTAATGATAATAATATATATAATACTATATATAATGATATTATATATAATAATATATATATAATGATAATGTAATGATAATAATATATATCATAATATATATAATGATGATATATAAAATAATATTTACAATGATAATATATATATATATATATATATATATATATATATATATATATGTATATATATATATATATATATGATGATGATGATGATGTTATATAATTTAGAAATTTCTACTGTAACCTAAACGGAAGCTAAATGCCAAACTACTAAATGCTTAAATACATGCAAATGAAGCACCAGGAAATATTTCGAGAAGCTGCATTGAAAATATTTGTAGAAAAGACAGAGGGAAGCCATATCAGGTACGTGCGAAAGTGACTGAAGTCGAGATGCCAGGTCACAGCATCGATTACATTACAGAACCTTCTTTGGAATTTGACTAGGACATCGGGATGGTCGGGTCCATATATCGCGGTATTTGAAGTGTTTAGAGTTTATTAGTTCCACATTCTGAAAGATAGGCAAGATGCTTTACAAAGTTTGACAAATATCGGGTCTCTCAGAACAATAAGCTGTTATTTGCAGTAGCCTGTAAGACAATATTCATTTTCAATGGTACTCGCCTTTAAACATCAATGCATGGGCATTTTAAAATGGTCTACCTAAAATAATCCCTTTGAAATCTGAATGCTTTCGCATTCATACATGATACATCCCTCGAAGCTAGCTGATTTTTTTACAGGTGAAGCCACCCGTCAAAGAAAGCAATACAAATTAAAATATGTAGACATCAGTAGTCGACGATATACACATATTTTCACCCGCTCTAATATATTTGGCGCCAAATCCGAAAATACAGTATATTTATTATTTAACTTACAAGTTGCGAAATAAAATAACAATGTTCCTTAACTGCTTAATGTTGACTATGATTAAATGCATTTAAAACATGCATCTTGCGAAAGATTTCATTGAAATAACACTCAAAATTAATTTCAAATTAAGTAGCAATGTTCATCACGAAAAACTGATTAACGAATTCGATGTTGAAGACATTTTCAGAAAATGTTCTCTCGTAAAATCAGAAATTTAATGTTTTAATAAATATGCGCTTAATTCTTGTAATTACCTTCGTCATTAGCGGTCAATTCATATATTGTTGGCAAGAAATATAATGGAGGCGTTTTCTTGAGAAGATTATTTTAATTTTTATCTATTTCTCCGGCCTTTTTCTGTGAAATTTCAGTTCCCTGATGAATGAATCAAGGCGCGCAATCGTAGAAAACGCCAGCGATAAAATATATATATATATATATATATATATTTCTTTTGATTCTTGACTGAACAATCGATAAAATTATTCCGATGGGAAGTATCATAAGAAAATGTTATGATATATCTATATATTTCCTTTTTCATTATTAAAATTGTTACCGTTTCATTTTATTGTTTGTGAATAAATTCCAAGAAAAAAAGAATAATTGTATAAATGAGAGGCAAAAAATAAAAGAAAAACAGATGTGAATAAGAAACATAGAAACGAATACAAATTAACGTAATATTATGAAGACAAAGAAGTCGATAGAAAAAATGAAGAAAATAAAAAAATACGAAAAAGAAGGAAGAAAAGAGGAACGTGAAAGAAAGAAAATGCTAGATTTTAAGAAAAACCTTATGAAAAATCAAAGAAGCAAAATAAAAAATGCATGAGCTTTTTTACAACACGGATCTTTCTTTTATTATATATTCATGAAATATTTTTAAAGTATCTTTTAAGTTGTTGGTCGGGGAATTGAAAATGTTTAGTTCGCAAGTAAGTAGTACATTGAAAGTAAGACAATCTAAGACTCTCTTATCCCCAACTGGCTCTCACACTTTTTCGTCTATGTGTCACGTCCTTAGGGGGCATAGGCGATCATGGCTCACAACGATATCTGATTCCTTAGCATTTTTTCTCACTTTGCTAAGTCTCGTCAGTTAATTTGGCCATTGCCTTCTCCTATTGTTCTTGTCCTAAATATGACCCGTGAGGTTTATATCTTCCAAACCCTCTTTCCTCATTAATTGTACAGCGAATTTTAGCTGCCTGATTTTTAATGTAAGTTTTCTCTCTGTTGCCGTTTTCTTCAACGCTTCCTTTTTTCTTATTCAATCCGTCAATGGAATTTTCATTATCCTTCTATATCCGGATATTTCTTTTATTCTTAGTTTTCCCCTCACTTTTAGGTCGATTGTCCAACATTCGCTGCCATATAAGAGAATGCGCGCAGAAACTCAGCACTTTCTCTTTAATTTCTAGCGAATATTTTCAGTTTCTCAATATCATGATTAGCTTTTGGAGTCCTTAATTCACTAGTCCAATGCACGTTCGAATCTTGGTGTCGCATCTTTCTTCCTCTGTTAAAACAATTCCCAGATATTTAAAATTCTGTACATTCTAGATGTTAACATCTGTAATTTGTAACTCGCATCTTTGGCTTTATCTCTTGCTTGTAACCAAATTATCTGTCTTTGGCAATTGAGGGTTAGTCTCTTTTACTCACTTTCTTTTATTAGCCTGTCTATGAGCTGCTATAGTTTCCTTTCCGAATCAGTCATCAACACAGTTACATCTTTGTATCAGTTATCTAAATTTGCCGACATCACGTGTGTTTCTCTCAGGATGGTAAACTTTGATTTTGCATATTCGTTCAGGTGATATAAGTTTATATATCGGGTTATGTATATCACCTTGCAGCTTGGGCCCTTCAGGCATCTATCGTATTGCAATGTAAGTGTGCCTTTTGTCTTCTTTGCTTTTCGTAGTGTTGCATTGATGGAGCTCATGACTGCAAGATGGTCCTGCAGAAATCTGCACATGGGTATGTTTTACAGTGTAGAATTGTATTTCTGAAAGTTTTCCTCATAGTAAGCGGGTTCTAAGAGTCTCTTCTGGCTCCTACACGTCCACAGGCCTCTTGAGGGCTCCTAGAACAAGGTGCTGGTGAAATGTGATCAGTTACTGTGCACCATAGGGAACAATATTTCATACCGCTCGGTTGTCTTTTTAATTTAACAGTTTCATGCCTGTGCTTTGGCATTATACCAGAACGCATTTCTACATTTTATATTATTATTATTTCTTATTATCATTCTCTCGGCGCCTGCGTGCATTAACGTGTGTGAGTATCACTTTTGAATACATATATATATACATATATATATATATATATATATATATATATATATATATATATATATATATATATATATATATATATATATTTATATATATATATATATTTATATATATATATATTTATATATATATATATATATTTATATATATATATATATATATATATATATATATATATATATATATATATATATGTATATATATATGTGTGAGTGTGTGTATGTGTGTGTGTCTGGGTCTCTGTGCCTGTGAGTCTCTTTGTGTCTGTGTAAAGAAATATAGCTAAAAGGTATGCTATATTTATGAAATAAAGAGCTCAATATCGAAAATAGAGCGTATTGTAATATATAAATGATCATTGATGTCAAGACTCAG
>OZ038485.1:127208829-127268829 GCA_964036315.1 Acanthosepion esculentum
GGTAAGTTGGTTTAGCGTGTTGACAAATTGATATGCCGCAGTTGGAATTTGATGGATTATATATATATATATATATATATATATATATATATATATATATATATATATATATAGCTGGCCACTCATACTAGAGGATATACGTGTACTAGGTCAGTTAGCCAATCCCTATTGAAGACGCTGGCTCAGGCAAATTTTGTTTTTTCTCAACACACAGAGACCTCACGTGTAGTTTATACTACAACTCTGATGAGCAGATCTTAGTTACAGTGTCTGGGAGAGAAGGGTTATCTAGCGTGATCACCAACATGAACAAGGACATAACGTTCAAGTCCTCGGCCACGATGACTTGTGGGTTTGTGCTAGCACAAACATCGACATCAATGTCCCGTCTACCCACTTTCCCTCAATTCTATACTTATTAGGTAAGTTGGTTTAGCGTGTGGATAAATTGATATAAAGCAGTTGAAATTTGATGGATTATATATATATATATATATATATATATATATATATATATATATATATATATATATATATACAGCGGGATTTTATTTAGTGTTTTGTCATTCCCGTATAATTAACCAGGGTCAATCAATTCAATGATTATGGTGGACAGAAACACGAAGCAGTTTCAGATAGAGAAAATGTTACGCTAGAAGCGATACTCATAGGTATATAAGTGGGATTTATGAGTTCCTGATAGAATACAGCACTAAGCTGAATACTTTGGGAGATTATACGTGGAATATATCATCAATCAATACACAGAATTTAATGTGGATTCGTAGTCTTCGAGCCAAAAGATTTCCATTATGGCCAAGAGACAAACTATTACAGTGGCCCACCTAAGCCAGAGAGTATCGATATGGCATGCTGAAAGTCAGGTTCCTTGTTACCTAATCTGATGTGTCAGATTTTTTGAATCAGCCTAGCCCTATCATGCGCGTGTGACACAAATCTAGTTCCAGGATAACCAAGTAGCCTTTTATCTATTCCTAACACCCACAATCTTTTTATCTATCTATCTATCTATCTATCTATCTATCTATCTATCTATCTATATATATATATATATATATATATATATATATGTGTGTGTGTGTGTGTAAAAGTAGCGACAGTCTGTTTCATACTGGACGCAATCGGCCTGACGATTGCGTCCTGCATGTAACAGACTGTCGCCACTAAGTGTGGATTTCAATGATCACTTTTATATTTAAACACTCTCTATCACTGATATTGAGCACTTTATCCCATAAATATAGCACACCTTAAGTCTCTCTCTCTCTCTCTCTCTCTCTCTCTCTCTCTCTCTCTCTCTATATATATATATATATATATATATATATATATATATACAGAAATATAGTCTTAAAGTGTGCTATATTTATGGGGTAAAGTGCTCAATATCAGAGATAGAGCGTGTGTAAATATAAAAGTGGACATGGAAGTCAGCACTTAGAGGCGACAGTCTGTTTCATGCTAGTGCAATCGTCAGGCGACTACTATATATATATATATATATATATATCATCGACTCACTCGTCGAATTCGACGTATGAGGGTCAAGCAGATCAGTTGCTAGAGACTGAGAGCCCGACGCCGACACATGATATTTGATTATAGTGGTGAAGGTTTCGTGCAGGACCATCCACACTTTTTGAAGGGACGAATACAGAGACCTGGTGCACTGAGTGCCACAAGGTCCCCAAACGACCCTCCGCAGGTTTTGAATTCAGAGTTGTCCTTCTCCTAGACCAGTTGCCATCCAAGTCTATAGAACCCAGTTTGTCCTGCTATTTACTCATAGTTGGAGGGGGAAGATGATTCACACCTTTCCCAAGTGTATTAGCACGTAAGTGAATGTAATGGATTCGACCGGAATATATATATATATATATATATATATATATAAGACAAAATTATTTTTTTTTGTGACGCGTTTCAGCCGTTAGCATTTCATCAGCCTGGGTTTTGTTGATGTTGCCACATCTATACAAGCGCACGAAACGAGAGACTACCTGAGTCTCTCGTTTCGTGCGCTTGTATAGATGTATTTTTCAAAGATTTTTTTTCTCAGTCTAACCAGATTCATCTGAATTCTTTTTCTCTCCATTATCTCAGACCCTTACGATCCCACACTGTGCCAATATAAAATCTAACAATCATATTGATATATTGTAAGATGCTGGACGCAAACTTGCCGTAGCTGAAATAGCGATCAAGTCTCTTTCCAGAGATTTTCGTTTCAGTGCATTATTTCTCTTTTTATCAAAGTAGCATTAACTATTTCCAAATTATGGTCCGTTTCTTTTACGGTGAACTACCATTTCCTTATGCGTGTTGCCATTCATTCTGTGTGTTTTTATTTAAAATGGTGTATTTTATATTATAAGAATAAAAACAGAATGTTTGGCTGGAATGTGGACAGTGTTCTTCATATTCTATGTATTAATTTGCACCAATTTCATTCTATGAAAATAGTATTGAACACTCTTTTGAATTTGTCCGTTGTTTGGTGAAAATTATTATTGAAAATTTTAATTGATAATTATATACATGTGTGTGTATACACATATATGTGTTTGTGTACACACACACACATATATATATATATATATATTTATATATACTAAACGCACATAAAGACATTTGTGTGTGCATATATATATATGTATATGCACAGACATATCTGTTTAGATATGCGTGTATTATATATATATATATATATATATATATATATATATATATATATATATATATATATATATGTATATATATATATATATATATATATATATATATATATATATATATATATATATATTGGTACTCGACCAATTCATTCTTCCACTCTTAAGGATGTTATTCCCCCCCTCATCATGTTAATTCGGTGATATACAGATACGAATGTAACATAGGGAAGACGCCTCAAAGCTTGCATTTGAGAATGAAGCAACACTTACCTACTAGGATTTTGAATCTGGCTGCTACTAATGTCCAACTAGTTAATCCGGGTCGTCTATTGCACGGCATATTATAAATATCAGGTATTGTGTCTCTGAATTTTGTGTGGACTGTTTTACTCTCTTATCAACGTCCAACTCTTCATACCATCTAAAGGTTGCGGAGTCCTTATACATCAGATCCCTCAAGTCTTCCCTCTGTAAACAGAGGGAATTCTTTTACTGGGTTTGAATGTTATTGGGCGCTAGATTCCCCCCATCAGTCATCCTCTATTCATTTTACTTCCCAGGAGTAAACTTCATAAGACTGGGCGAAAACAGTTGTTTTTTAGGTATTAGAATTTACATTAAAAATGTCTTTTAAATTACGCTTATTCCTTGCTATTATATTTTTTTAAACATTTCACCCCAAGCAAGGCGGGAAGCCACTAGTAGGCAATGGATTACAGAAGATTTGGAGCGAGAGCAGATAGGAGCGACAGAGGAATGGAAGTGGAGAAGGATAGTCGATAGATCAAGGCAACTGGAGATTTCGATTGACATTACATTTGCATACTTGGAGAGTATAGTTGTCAGGGAAACAGGAATAGAAGGGAGTTCCATCGGCGAGAGGTGCGAGATATGAAACTATTGGAGTAGGAGAGACGGCTACATTTAACAGTTTCAATAGTGAAAGGGTGGGAGCGGTATGTCAGCTTCGTAGATCGCTTGAATTCATGAAGTCTGGGAACCAGTAAAAGCAGCTCATCGGAGCAAATACCATGAAAGTATTTGTAAAAAAGACAGAGAGTGGCGACGGCGCGTCTGTGAGAGAGCGACTGCAGACGAGATGCCAGATTAGGGCCAACCACGTTGCAAATCCGCCTCTGGATCTTATCAAGAACCCCTAGGCAAACAGAATGGGCTCCAGACCATATATGTCAGCAATACTCCATGCAAGGGCAAATTGTTGATTTGTAGATTTGAAGGATCGATTCCGCGGTGAAAAATTTTCTAGCCCGGAACAGTGAACCAACTTTCCTTTGCGGTGGACGAAGCAATTGACTCAATGTATTTGTTCCATCTCAGGTCAGCAGTCAGCGTGGGACCGATCAGCCGCAGAGAAGAGCTCTCGAGAAATACCTTTGGTGATTAATAGCAGCTTTCTTTTTGAAACGTTAAAGTTAACCAGCCAATACCTGCCCCAGTTCACAACCGATTGGAGGTCCTTTTCGAGAAGAACGGCCAGGTTAATTTTGTCAGCGACACTAGATTTGTGTTTGAGGCAGGAGTAAATTGTGGTGTCATCCGCGTAGATGCCAACTTGGGAGTCTATGGCGTCAAGAAGATCATTTATGAAGATAAGGAATAGAGTAGAGCCTTGAGGAACACCTTCGTTCGTGGGATAGGAGCTGGAGGTGCATCCGTTGAGAACGACCTTTAATTCACGGTTTGATAGGTATTATTGTATTAGGTCAAACAATCGACCTGTAATACCATAACCCTGAAGCTTGCGAAGAAGGCCGGCATGCCAAACCCTATCAAACGCTTTGGTGATGTCTAGGACCATGGCACGAGATTCTCCGTTGTTATGAAGAGCTTGGTATACGATTTCAGTGATGGCCACAAGCACATCAGCTGTAGATCGGGCAATATTGCTTGTCTGAGAGCAGATCATGGGCTGTAAGATCGGCGTTGATTAGGGCTTCGAAGACTTTATCAAAGAGGGGTAGGAGACTGACAGGACGGTAATTAGAAGTGTCAGAGGGGTCGCCAGAGTTCTTAAAGACAGGAACAATGGATGAGGACTTCCAGCAGTCAGGAAAACAAGACTCCTTGTGGCAGTAGTTGTATAATTTATGGAGGGCGGGCGCCAATTCAGGCGCGCCTTTCTTCAAGATAATGGCTGGTATCCCATCTCCACCACTAGTCTTGTGGGGGTCTAAATTAGAGATAATACCCAATACCAATGACAGGTATATGTGTAACCCACTCAATAGGGCCTCGGTTCTGAGAGGGAAATCGGGTATGAGTACACCGGAAGAGTCAAGCGTTGAATTGACAGAAAAATTCCGAGCACAGCATTCACCCTTGTCGGCAGAACAGGTCAGTACCTCAAACTGGTTGAACAAAGGAGGTATAGAGGGTTTGCTATTGTTCAGAACGGTTTTGCAGAGACGCCAATAATCCTTGGAGCCGAATTTTCGAGATGCAATACGTTCCTTCATCCCAGCAGCAAATAGTGACTTAGCTTCGTTGATGACACGCTTATACTCGTTATGGGAAGAGACAAATGACGTCTATTGCAATCGGGCATGTCGCAACGGAATAGGTGGAAGAAGTGGTTCCTATGGGAAATGGCGGGTGTGCTAGCAGCGGACAACCAAGACTATATATATATATATATATATATATATATATATATATATATATATATATATGAAGGAATATGGTGGGATTCTGATATGATATGTTATGAAAGTGTGGTTGTGGTATATTCTATGTAGGACGTTTTGTTTTGTTTATTTTTTTGTTTACAGAGAAAAATTCTCCGAGTGGTAAGGTATAGTCATAGACAACATTGGTCTCACAGAGGCGGTTAGAAATGTTGGCTATATTATTTCAAATATCTAAGTTGGATGTTTTTAATTTTTTATAGCAAATAATGGCGTAAATAAATTATATATATATATATATATATATATATATATATATATATATATATATATATATATATGAAGGAATATAGTCTTAAAAGGTGGTATATTTATGGGATGAAGTGCTCAATATCAGAGATGGAGCGTGTGTAAATATAAAAGTGAACATAGAAGTCAACACTTAGAGGCGACAGTCTGTTTCATGCTAGATGCAATCGTCAGACAACGAGTCTCCTGATGATTGGCCTGACGATTTCATTTAGCATGAAACAGACTGTCGCCTCTAAGTTTTGACTCCTATGTTCACTTTTATATATATATATATATATATATATATATATATATATATGTGTGTGTGTGTGTGTGTGTGTGTGTGTGTGTGTGTGTGTGTGTGTGTGTGTGTGTTACATTGATTTCACTGACTTTTAAATTTACCCGAAATGCATAAGGAATGAATGAAAATGAAACGAAATACAGTGACTAACCCGTGAACATTTCTATGTTTCCAATTTCTAATAATCGACATTGAAGACATATTTAATCAACTAATTTCATGTCCATATCCTGATTTCTATTGGTAAGGTAAACATTACAGCCACACACATTAACTCGCAGTGAGTCATGTATTTTATCACGTACGCCGTGCGAAATGCATTTGCTCATTTAGAAATGAAAATCCTGCCACTGCATCAACACGCACGCAAAGACATGTAATCTTTTTTTACGTTTTCGAAGGAGAACTTAGCAAACAATTCCGCGCACTCTGTACACCAACCAAATTCAATGAAGAAAGAAAACACGACAAAAGCAATGAAGTTTGGATTTTTTTTTTTTCGTGAAGAAATTGCCTGTTCCAAGATGGCGGAATAGCGAGCACTACACAATCAAAACGGTATTAACGCTTGGTGCGAACTCTTCAACGGGAATTGGCTATTGTCGTGTCACTTTTACTGACGTTTCTTCTGCGTCATGAGCAAACAAGCTCAGGTAGAATGCGAGGCGCAGACAACCATATTGCTGTATGCTCACCGTTTTTGCACCTTCGATATCAAGATCAATTTTATGGCTCTTTCAAATACATTAAAAAAGAACGAAATAGTGATGCATAGCAAAGAGAAAGAACAAACAAAAAATGACTCCGATGCTCATCATAATGAACGCCGGCCTCTATTAATAGATAGTAATTTTTGAGAAACACTAAAAAAAAGGAAAAGTTCGATAAAAGATGATATGAACGAAGACGACAAGAGACAAACAAAATATAAAACCAGAAAAAATGTGAAGATAAAATATATGCAGTTATCAGAATAAATGAATTGAAATTATTATATATGATTTTTTTTTGTTCAATACAATATTCATGTATTTGACAAATTGTAGAAGAAAGTACTTTGAGTGTTCGAAGAAATTACCCTGCAGGACAAACGTCCTCACACAATGGACATAGTGTATGCTCACATATATAGATAAAAAAAAATTTGTTCACACAAATATATATACACCTACCCACACACTGGCACACACAGAGGCGCACAAAACACATATATTGACGGATTCTCCCGTCGAATAATGACAGATGGCGTTTCCATAAATTCTAAGTTTCATTGTCACAACCTGCACAAAGGATTTATTTAAAGTTGTCATTTTTGACCTACAATGCACACTATATCGATCATAGTTCCATGTCCTGTACTGGGGCATTGTGTGCCATATTTCAGATGATGCTGCAATCGCATGTTTTGTATAGGAGTTTTCCATCTCCTAGCTTTATGGTGCCCTTTAGCGCCTATTCGAAGTTTATCCGCCTTTTGCCAACACCGTAGAGTGGTTTGAATTAAGCTTTTTCCTTCTTCTAGTCTGGTTACCAATCAAGACTATAGGTTCGAGTGTGATCTGTTATTTACGCATAGTTGGGAAAGAAGAGATAACTTCATACATTTCCCAAGAATATTTTCGTGTAACTGAATGTAAAGAAGTCGACCAGATTTCGAACGCGTTTCTTCGATTTCACATATCAAGCCGTTATACGACAGTACATCAAAGTTTAAACAACTTCTATTCCAAAGCGGTCACCAGACAAGGTAGTGAACATGGCCGACGTAACATATCCTCTCTGATCGGACGAGAACCGCTGCTTTAATGTTATTATTATTAATAATCCATGTTCGATTAAACACAATCGAAGGTTTGAGAAATAAAACATTTGGTAAATTATTAAAAGCCTGCTTCTTAGACAATGTCAAACTCTGTTTCTTGTTATCAGAACAATAAATGGTCTTCTCTGTTTCCTGGAATGCCGACAAAACATGAAAGAACTTCGTGATCCTAAACTAACGGAGTTAAGTTGCGGATATATTTTTCTTTTCAGATAAAGAGTACTCATTGCTATGAAATATAGGGGCCGCTTCCCCTGGTAAATACAGACAAGTGATCAGCATTGGCAAAAATACATATCCACTGCAAGTGATTATGTGGAAGATTATCGATTGTATCGGACAATTTTGTCTCCACATCAACTTATTGTGCTCTCTCTATTTGATTACACTTTAGTAAATGAGATTCAATAGACTACTTACACACAAATACCACACACATACACAGAAGAGACATAGACACACACACACACACACACACACACACATATATACATATATATATATATATATATATATATATATATATATATATATACATTAATTCAATTTAATTTTAATAATTATATTGAGGGTTTCTGGCTCTCGCTTTTGAAACATGAGAACTCTTATGTAGCGAAGGGATCATATTTTTTTTAAAAATATTATAATATAAGATCTACTTCTGTATGGAGCACTGTCGTTTTAAAAATAGAAAAAAAATGCTAAAGAACTCTGGATTATTTACCTAACGTGTTCTTTCCTATTTTTCTGCATACATGCACACACACACACACGCGCACACACACACTCACACACACACACACACACACACACACACACACACACATATATATATATATATATATATATATATATATATATATATATATATATACATAAATAAATATATATATATTCGTCCATTTCTGGTTGGTCCTGCTGTACATCTCGTCATTCTTGACAGAATACGAAGAAGGATCCGTAATATAATTGATCCTAACTTGGCATCGCGTCTTCAGTCACTTTCTCACAAAAGTGACGTGGCTTCCCTCTGTCTTTTCTCTAAATATTTTTATTGCAAATTCTTGATGAGCTTTTTTCCCTTGGGTCTCGCCCACATGAAATGTGCTAGTAGATTGATATCTAGGTCTCACAATTTTAATGTTGAAATAGAAAAATGAACCCGCCATTTTGAACCCACCATTCCTCGCACTTCCCTTCTGTGTAATTTCCCTCCGTTTATTTGCATCCGTGATAACTAGAATGTGTGTGTGTGTGTGTGTGTGTGTGTTTGTGCGTGTATATGTATTTCTGATGAAGATAAAACCTATTAGTGACATATTTTATTTGTACTTATCCTGTATATAGAGGGTTTGTCAAAAAAAAAAGGGTGTGGTTGGGTTCCTCACACCAGAACAAGGCAAATGTTCATATAAACATATGTAGAAAATGTCACCGTTGTACCTCAACATAGCAACTCATAATACATTTTCAAAATGTTTTCCGCTTGCTTCTATACCCACATGCATCCGTCGGCTCAATGACTGGTGGACCCTTTCAAATACTGCCATACGGAGTCGAATGGTTTTGAAGCTCCGCCCATGACACGTTGATGGGGCGTCTCTGCATTATTAATCTATGCTGCATAAAACAATTATTTCAGGTGGCCGCATAGATAAAAATCCAAAGGATTGTTATCGGGGGAACACCGGTTTTCCCTCCCTATACTTCTTTCATGGTAGATGACAGCCCGTGTATCGCTGACAATATGACTAATATGACTAATATAAGGTGAAGCCCTATCATGATGGAAGTACATGCGTTTTAGTATTAGCAGCCGTGCATCTTCTTGCAGGTCTGGAAGTATGTTAGAAATAAAGTCATTGTGGACAGCACCTGTTAGACATGGTGGTAGAACATATGGAAATATCAGTCAATCACATACAATTCCAGCCCACACATTTTCTGGCGATCGGATCCCTACAGAAGAACGAAAACTTCATCATACTACCGGCTGACAAAGGTAATGCAACTGCAGATATTGACAAATCAGATTATACAAGAAAGCTGGAAGACCTCATTAGCAGTGGTATCTGCAGCAAAGTAAAAAAGGATCCTACAATGAAAACGAAACTAAGACTGTCACAGATACTAATAAAAAACAAAGATCACTTCGCACCTAAGATTTATAGGCAGTTATCGCAGCATTACACCAAGTTACATCTCATATACGGTCTACCTAAGATTAACAAAGACTGTATTCCGCTCAGGCCGATTGTTAGTTGCTAATCCTCTGTGTTCCACCCTCTGAATCGCTTCCTTGTAGATATAATTGACCCATTGATCGGAAAGTTTCCTTCATATGTCCGAAACTCCACCCACTTCGTGGAAATAATCAAAGATGCTCCCATCCTATACAACCAGATGGTGAGCTTGGTGATTTTGTTCACCAACGTACATACGCAGGAGGCACTCTCAGTAGTCAGAGACAGATTGGCCTCTGATTCATCCCTTGAAGAACGGACCAGTATTCCAATAGATAATATGATGAAGATATTGACTTTCTGTACACAAACAACACACTTCGGAATGGGATCACAAATATATCGACAGGTTGAGGGCGTAGCAATGGGCTCGCCATTATCACCAGCAATGGCGAATATATACATGGAATACTTTGAGGAAATGACATTATAATCCATATCACTACAGCCAAATCTATAGTTAACGTAAGTAGATGACACCTTCATACTTTGGCCATACTAGAAAGATATTCAGGTTATACTGGACCACGTGAACTTAATAAGATATTGGATGCAGTTCACGATGGAGAAAGAGAGTAATAACACATTCCTGGATGTTCTAATATCTCGAACAGAGCATGGGTTCAAGACACCCGTATACCATAAACCGATATTCTCCGGACAGTACCTCAATTTCAACCCCCACCATCCATACAGCGTAAAGAAAGGGATTGTACGCTTCTTACAACACCGCGAAAAAGATATAAGTAGCGACCCAGAGATATTAGATAAAGAATTGGGCAGTATTAGTAGTACACTGCAACGTAACAACTCCCCTGGGTACATGGCAGCAGTCCCCCAAAAACTGGGATAAGCGGGTATAAGAGGACAACAACACACAAAAATTGTCTGCCTGCCTTATGTGAAGGGATCACCAGAGAAAATACAAAGGATCCGCGGTCCATATAACATCAAGACACCCTTCAAAAGCATGACGACACTTCACAGATATCTCTCCCGAATAAGACCCCCCCCATAGAGAAGAGCATGATTAAAGACTGTGTGTAGGCTATCTTGTGAAGCTGCGGAAAAAATGTAATGGGGAGACAGGCAGCCCCCTTAAGTTAAGGCTCCAACAACACCAGAAATCTGTAACACGAGGTTTTATGTATATATATAAGGTATTATATATATATGTATATATATATATATATATATATATATCTCCGATGCGATGAGAACGAAAGTAATATATAAATTCCAACGTTGGCAGCGTTAATTAAAAGAAGAACTCGATACAGTTAGTAGAACGTTAATTATTTATTTATTATAATTTTATCATATAGACAATTGTTTCACTCAGATACTTTATGTATATTTTGTATGTACATTTTTCATCTCAAAAAAATGGAAAATAGGAAGTTACGTTTTACATCCGGGCTTGCCTACAAACAGGATCGTTCATAACCATTTTCGACCCTCACCCGTAGATGTGCAGTTAAAATGCACTGAAACCAAGTTGCATCTTTGTTGTGAGTAAAATGGTTTTGTCTATTTGATAAAATTATAATAAATAAATATATATATATATTTATATATATTTGTATTTGTTGTGTAGGATCCACCTAATCTGCATAGGTGACTACCAACTATATAAATAGTGGTTGGTACCGGAAGACGGGGGAAGAGGAATCACGAGCTCCAACTAGAGACTCTGATCGACTGCGACTAGTCAACACATTCTCCAGGAACGTCTTCCCAGAAATATACAGAAATACTATATGTACTTATTGTGTACACTTTCTTGTTATAATACATTCTTGTTCTAAGTACATTTTGTGTTGCATTATTATTCCATGCCATAGGCGAGATTCAACAATGAGTCAAGACTCAACAGTATTATATATATATATATAAATATATTATATATATATATATTATATATATATATATATATATATATATGTATATATATATATATATTTATATATGGTATATGTCTAGTAATGCGGAAACATTTCAAATCTCATTTGAATGAGGACAATAAATATATGAGAAGTTTAATCTATTCATAATTTTGCTAGACTATGACCTACATTTCACAGGCAAAGATATTCATAAATATCATTTAAATAATCCCTACCAAATCCCTAACTAATCTACTAATAGTAGACATCTATCCTGGTTTTACTCAAGACGCCAGTCTACATATGATGAGGTTGAACTATCCCGATGACAGGTATAAATAATTTGCAAAAGAATGATCTTGAAGGAAAGTATCAACATCCTCTAACAAGTGTTCCAAGAAATAGGACTCAAGATAAACCTTTCCCAAACAAATTCTATGATCTGGAATCATAACGAAGCAGTGATGTCATCTAAACTGGATGCATCATAAAATTCCAAGAGATGTATTTAGTAAATACTAAACACTTCAAAAACCTCGGTGTATGTATCAGTTATAATAAATTTAGCAGATAAGATTAGGAAACTTATCTTAAAATAGGTTGTACTAGGGATGGTGTCACCCATCTCCGCACACAGCTACAATCCAATACATTAAAAAGAAATCTCGTGTTACGGTCTTAAATACGCTCATCAGATGTTCATATAGATGTCATGCTTAGCGCCAATCTCGTTCAGAAATATCTGAACTATCAATTGTATACTACACAGATTAATTGTTAAATTGGTTTCAACGAGGACAAATCTTCTTCAGACATTGTGGGCTGAGGCTCTATAATCACAAATAAAGAACGGTGCCAAATAACAGAAGCCTCATCACTTGTGGATTTTGAACATCAGCTACATAATAACATGTAACACAGAGAGCAAATAAAGACCTAATCAGATACTGATGTTCCATAATAATTCAAGGAAAAGTTTAGGAATTAAGCCCCCGTCACAACTGGAAAAAGCGAGCCATCAACGAGTAAATATGTTTTTTTCTATTTAGTTATACCGCAACAGGCTATTATTGCTTTTGCATTGTTGGGTGATTTTTTATATGATTTGGTCTTATAATAGGTCATAAGGGAAAGAATATGGATATAAAATGCTGGAAATGAACGACGTGTGTTTGTGTCGCAATTGTTAACAGACTGTTTTATTTATAGACCTTGAGGAAAACTGTAAATATCATGTATATCATTATAGGGCCATTATTAGCAAGGCCTTTATTAGCCATTCTTAACAAAACTGCGGTAACCATCACTTGCCTTCTGACTATTATTTCATATACAGTTCTTATATGACGGTGATATATAGCCCATGTCTCCTAGGAGTACAAGAAAGGATTGAGGAAACACACAGTAGGTACTGATCTATGTGTCGATTGAGACATCTCTGTCTGATCAGAATTATATACCAAATTATATATAAATCACGATACAGAGTCCCCTGACTCCTTAGGATCATAGAGGCACCACATGTACTGCGGTAGCATCAGAAGTGCTGTGTTTTGGGCTGACCCTATCCAGGCAGGTTTGAATTCAGAGTTTCCTTTCTCCTAGATTGGTTGCCGCTGAAGTCTATAAAACCCAGTCTGTCCTGATATTTAGCCATAGATGGGTGGAGGATAGAGAAGAAGAGTTTTCATGCTTTTACCAAGCACGTAAGGGAATATGTATATCCGAGTGGAATTCGAACTCGGCTCTCTGATTCCTCAATCCTAAGCCGCTATTCATTACTCCACCGACTTGGCTATGATCTAAATCTACACTCGACAACGAAACCTCGACTAGGGAACTAAATTACAAAATCAGGACTCTTTGTTATATATGTGTTCCGTAACTAAGATCCTGCTCCGAAGTGCTTCCTTTCCAGGGATGCGGCTATATATATATGCGTGTGTATATGTATGTACATAGTGGATATATATTTTTATTGGATAACTAACATGAATGGAATTAGGATAAGAATAAGTAGAATGTGATTATGTGTATGTTTGCGTGTTTTTACAGGTAAATATCTCAGTTGGGGGAAAACAAAATCTATACTTACCACTTCAGGCCGAGCGTGTCGACCAGTTCCGTACCATAAGGAAAACCGTTACTGCGTTTGCATCCTTTTTTCATGAAAAACTGTAGATTGCTGGTGAATGAGAAGTTATCAGTGATTGGAATATAAATTACCAAGACGGGTCGAAGTATTTGTTTAAAAATTGAGACAGTTTTACCTGACGATTGGCATACAAACCGATACCGAATCGGTATCGGCTGGATCACCGCGGAAAGGGATTGAAAAACACGAAACCCTTAATGAACATCACTGATGATATGTATCAAAGCATCCAATAGATGTATTTTACGAATATATATATATATATATATATATATATATATATATATATATATATATATATAATGCTTCATGCACACTCGTATATATATATATATATATATATATATATATATATATATATATATATATATATATCGAGAGAGAGAGAGAGTATATGTTATTATTAGTACACTTTTAGCTGCTTATGATGTATTCTAGCATATATATATATGTATGCATATATATAAATATTTATATATATATATATATATATATATATATATATATATATATATATATATGTGTGTGTGTGTGTGTGTGTGTGTGTGTGTGTGTGTGTGTGTGTGTGTGTGTATGCTTTACAATATTAATATAGACCGTTCCTCCCTGAAATTATTGGAGAGACATTTCAATGATAAGAATCCAGTAAATATTCTTTAATAGGAAAACACTTAAAGTCAGTTACTCTTGTGTTAACAATGTACAGAAGATCATCTCAGCCGACAAGAGTAAACTTCTTAATCAGTGTCAACGGAGTGAAGTACAAGCTATTAACCCCGCATGCAAATGTAGAATAAAAACCGAGTGCCCTGTTGAGTGAAAATGTATGTCTAAGAATGTGGTGTATGTGGCAACTATCTTCCCCGAATTAAATGTAAACCATAGTAGATCTACATTGGAATATCAGCGGGAAGTTGGAAACAACGCCTATGTAATCACAATATATCGCTGAAAAAAATAAACTAATTTCTTTAGGCAATATAGGGGCCTAATTGACAAAGGTTTCACCCATTATCTGGAGTGGAAATTCCTATCCTAAGAATTTCTGGTATTGTTCTGGCCTATGTCTCCACGAGAAAATATTTATAATTAAATACAAAAATCTGGATGATTTACTGAACCTTCGGAGTAAACTAATATCCAAATGTAGGCACAAACATCGCCTTAAAATATAGAACCACTTCCCCTGGATTGTATGATATCAGATATGATATAACATATATTAATGTATTCAAATCTGTATCTTCATTGGATTGATGCTGTTGCACATGTTTACATAATTATCTTTATTGTACTCTGAAGCTCATGGTTGTGGCATATATGCGTTTCGATATGTATATTTATTTGGATATATATATAGAGAGAGCAGACAACCTCATTCAGTTTTCATGTTTGCGTCGTATTTGATACTTTTCTCTCGCTAGTGACCTGCATACAGATGCGGATATTTTTCAACAGCAAGGGTCACAGGTCATAGCAACAACAATATTTGCTGACGCTTTCAGCTATTTTCTTCAATAGACTGATCTTGAAATTTCTGATATCACAAATATATACAGTTGTCTCTATACAGGGCAACTTACACGAAGTGAGTATGCGGCACATTGATATCTGTCAGGTTACTCTTTAGCTTATCTTAGTACATGAGCCACGGTCGTCCAATTAGAATTTTTATAAAATATGCCTTGAACTATTTCTCCATAAGTATATAAGGGAAACTATTAATTTTAGGAAGCAGTATAATTCAAATGGCTTAATTGCACACAATCTCTGAATGAACAATGTGTGTGAATTAACAGTGAATTGTGTACTGCCAATCTACTCTGTCGTGGACCGATATATTTATCACGGCCAAAGAAGAATTGGTAGAGATTAATTCGAAGAAGCATTAAGTAAATCCCTTCCCTTTGAAGGCGATCTTATTTAATCACGCGCCAATTAATTTCGCCCGAATTAGATTCAAATTTCGGACAGATCCACTTCAAACCCCAAACTTTGCCAATGCCTAGATATTGATTGCATTCAGTATATTCATGACTTTGTCATCTTGTTAATTTATTTATTGCCAAGCTATTCCAGGCGTTCCTTTGTCTAAACGACTTGAGCATTACACAAAATATTAGTAACAGTAATACCGTAATTATATCTATTGTATAAGTTTGCTCATTTTCATTGTCTTTTATATTTTATATGCAGCATGTTATATAAGTGACTAAATATGTGAGTTTCCTGCTTCACATTATATAGTAGTTAATTTAATTTACTTCCTTGTCGTGTTCAAAATGCAAAGGTGGTTTCTACTTCAAAATAGGGAATACATTCATGTTTATCCAATCAATTTCATTATAAAAACGATAAACAAAATAATCGCTTCTTTATAATGACCATCGTTGAAATGAAAAAATGTGAAATAATTTAAATTAATTTTTTATATCTTAATAAGCAAACTAGATACCTCTATTAAATAAAAATAGCTATGCAACATAAAGTATCAGTAATGAACGAAAAATCGCTCGAGATGACAATTAAAACTATGACCAGTTCCACAGTAGTACCTTTTACATTAGGTAAGCCTAGAATTGATTCCTGGTGATTGCGGCATCCGTACAGGGAAATTGTCGTGTGAACTTGAGCTATGTTAATCTCAAATCAAGTGTACGTATCGAATTATAAACTCGCACATGTGCCAAATTGCTTCCGAGTGAAAGTAAGTATTTACTCGATATGTCAGTTTCTATAATATTAGCAGGCGCGCGCACACATAGGAACACTGTTAGACATCCAAATTTATATACGTAATTCATTTTCAAATATATGTATATCTTTTTATGAGTTTCTGTTTTCTTCCGATAAAGAATGCAGTGATGGCATATATGTCATTAAACACATCCAGGTAATTTCTTACACCTATAACAAGAATCTCTATACCTGCTTTGTCGATCTTACAGCAGCATATATCTATCAGGTCATCCCATAAGTTCTGTCCGAATTTTGAATAAAGAAAACAAGTGACCAAATGTTACATTTAATTACAGATTCAATCAACAATGTATTTTCCCTGATTATCTATGACTTCCTTCCATCTATTAACAAGCTTACTAATTCCATTACTGTAAAATTCTTTTGGCTTTGATTCGAAGAACTCACAAATGTCAGTTTTATACTCTTCTTGTGTTACAAAAGCTGTTTCTTCGAAATGATTCTGTAATCTACGAAACAAATGGTAGCCTGAAGGAGCAAGGTCGGGAGAATAAGGTAGATGAGTAATTTTCTCCCAACCAAGTTCTTCGATCTTTTGTGACGTGATTCTTGCTGTGTGTGGTCGCGCATTGTCCTGATGAAACATCACCCGTTTTCGATTCACTAGAGCAGGTCTTTTTTCCTCAAAGCTTGGTTCAAACGCTCTAATTGCTGACAGTATATTTGAGCATTAATTGTTGCATTAGGTGGTAAGAATTCAAAGTGGTTTATTCCTTGGCAATCCAACCAGATTGAAAGAAGAAACTTTTGCCCATGAAGTTCCCTTCTCGGCTGTGGCTGGGGTCCTTCCACTTTACCAAACCACTGTCTACGACGCTTAACATTTCGATAAAAGATCCATTTGTCGTCGCCAGTGACAAGTCTATCCAAAAAAGGTGAAACAATTTGGCGAGAATGGAGAGAAGAGCAGATGTCAACTCGGGATTTGAGGTTGTTTTCAGACAATTCATGAGGCACCCATTTTCCAAGTTTAGGAACTTTTCCAAGTTGTTCAAGATGACGAGGAACAGTTGTATGGTTTGTACTGAGAACCGCTGCCAATTCCTCAACTGATAAAGCAGGATTTTCTTCAAGGGCTGCTTAAAGAAGCTTTTCATCAAACTCAACTGGAAGTCTGGTACGATCTTCATCTTCAAGGGTGAAATCTCCAGCTCTGAATTTTGCAAACCATCTTCTGCAAGTTCTTTCATTCACACATTCCTCTCCATAAAGTGAGTGAATGTTTCTAGCCGCTTCGGCTGCTGAGTTTCCTTTCTTGAACTCATAAAGCATTATGTTTCTCAAATGATTCTTGGGTACTTCGATGTTAGCAGGGTTTTAATCAAACAAAATTTAATTTTAATGTTCTCTGAAATAAAATTTGATCTGTTTAAATGCATCTAAACATAAAAATAATGTTCAGCTCCATTAGACATTATAAAATACTCTTTAAATTTCGTTCATTTTAACAAAAGTTAAAATTCGGACAGATCTTATGGAATGACCTAATATATAGACACTTTGTTTTACTAGAAACCTCCTTCCAAGCTCAGACTTCCTTCGGGAACACAGACGAGGCTACGCCGAAAGGCAGAGTCTCGTCTGGGGTGGTAGACAGCTACCCGAACACTTTTTTATGGAGTCTACGAGAATCTTGGATACCCCACGTTAAATTCGGCCTTCTGCTACATCTGACAGCGTGGGACAGTTGGCAAATATCCCTCCTTCCACGCTCAGAAACTACTGAATGCATCGACCTATTAGAGGATATATCGATGAACAAAATCTTATATATGTGACAAGGACAGCCATTTGGAAAGGGTTCAGACCTCATTGAGAGTTCAACAAGGAGTGAACAACAGACCCATCGATTTTATCTTTTCCTAGACTATATAATGCGTATTTACTAACGTTGATGTGAAGAGATGGGCAATGGCCATTGAAGAAGTCCATACTACATCCATATAAACCTACGAATAGTGGACGACGATACTGTTTTCCCTCCCGAGGTTAATGTATTTATGATGAGTGTCTGGCTATGATGATGCCATAAGTATTCATAGTTGAGATAAGAATGTACTTGAATAGAAAACCAACATTCTCTATCAAGTGTTCCAAGAAATATGAGTCAAGATAAACCTATCCAAAACCGAAACTATAATCTGGAGTTTGAGTGAAATCTGTGAGAGCACCTACTCTGAATCTATCATAAAAAATCAGTATGTGGAATTAGTAAATATTAAAAGATCAAATACCTCAGTATATGGATCAGTTATAATAATTTTAGTATAGTGAAAAGTAAATTGAACATATAGTAAGCTGTACCAGAGATAGTTTCACCAAACACCGGAAATTGCTACAGAACGAAAACATTAACAAGATAACTCGAGTTATATACTTAAATAACCTCGTCAGATCGAGAATCCCATATAAATATCATGCATGGAGTGAAGCCCGTTCAGAATATCTAAACTGTCCGATGTACAAAACGGCTTTCTATAATCAATGGTTAAAAACGGTTTGAGCAAGTGAATCATGAGAACCTTGGCGAGGACCATTATTCTTTTGAACTTTGTGAACTGGTGATACAGATTCAAAGAAAGAAATACACCGAATAACAGAAACTACATTACGTGAGGAGTGTCAACAACGCCAAAGATGTGAACAGTGTACAGTGAAATCATTTTGCTGAGTAGTGCGTCACGAGGGAAATCACAGATGGAAGAAATAAGACACAAAAAGTAGGTGGCGATGATAGCTGTTAAATTTTATGGGAAAAATACGGGTGTGTGGGACTTACTCATCCGAGGAGGGATGTTGCTGGTTAAGGGTTTCCTTGTGAAAATTCTAATCTCTGAGTAAAACCTTTTCCTTTTTTAGTCCCTGTAATAGACGTGACTGTGACTTACCAGGAACAAAATGAATTCGCTGCCTCGCGTGTTGAACCATTTTCTGAGAGTCGGTCGCGCGTGCGTACGCCTACTGCCATTTTTATGCACCAGGCTTATTTGCATAAGAGAACAACGTTACCTGTTAAAAAAACGAGGCGAGTGGTCGTGGGGACGATTGTTCGTCTAGGCTTCGGTGAGACTAGACGTATTGCTGAAGAAAGCGACATCAGTTTCTGGACAAGCGACAGTCCCACAATATTAGAATATGCTTCAAATCTGATCTGCGTCTGTCCTCTCGGCTGCGGAACAAAGACACTAAAATCCGCATCCGACAACGTCGATGCTATGACCAGGTTGGTTGAAGTGTAGAGAGAATGATTAAAATCGTTGTTGTTGTCCCTGATGTTTTTGTAGTTATTGAACCGAAGACAGGAACCTTTTCCGGGTTCTCCCACATAATTCCCCTTCACGCATTTGCAACAGAAATGTAAATATGGACGATTGGAACTGTCACAGCTTAGAGCCGGCGGTTTGAATACCACTTGAGTGCTGGGGTGTGTGTAAATGTTGTGAGTGATGATGTATTTTCAGAGTAGGCACCAGGCTTCGTTGGAAGTGATATTCCTTTGGTGAGGTCTACACACACACACACACACACACACACACACACACACACACACACAGAAACACACACACACACACCTATATATATATATATATATATATATATATATATATATATATATATTGCGTCCAGCATGAAACAGACTGTCGCAACAAGCATGAAACAGACTGTCGCCTCTAAGCGTTGACTTCAATGTTCACTTATATATATATATATATATATATATATATATATATATATATATATATATATATATATATATATATGTATGTATGTATGCATATATATATATATGTGTGTGTGTGTGTTTGTGTGTGTATTATGTATGCATGCGCATGTGTTTAACCGCGTCTCATTCATTTCATGTGTGTGTGTGACTCTATGTATTTCTCTTCATAGTGTGTGTGTAAGTGAGTTCTCTCTATATGTATTTGTGTATGTATAAGTAAGTGTTGAATGGTTTTAGGGGTGTGTGATGTGATACATAGAAAGCACTTTAGAATGCTAAATAAGATTTTTACAGAAGGGTGTATTTTTTGTTCATTTTGTACACCAATTCTTTTACTTGCCTGTCTACATGATAAAATGACCTTGATCTTACGAAGAAGACAGATTAGTTTTCGCAACCGTTTTTGCCTCCATTTGGCGCGTCAAACAGAATCCGATGCTCTAAATAGCTGTTCAATTTTGTTCAGCTCGATCGAAGCACTCGCAGTAATGACACAGCGTTCAGGTTCGCAGCAGCTGAAAAACGATGCGCAAATTGCTTTAACTAATACTGAACTCGCTCCATTAGAAAAACTACAATTTCGGTATCGACAAAACTAAGAGGAAAAAAGTTGATATATATATTTAAAATTTCTTCTATGACGATACGAGCAATTTTGAAAACTATCGGACTTACTATAAAATTTATTGTTATTAACTCCTACAGATTCAATGATTTTTTTACACCAAAATCTGAAACTTTAGTTAGAAGCTGTTAGTTTCTCGCTTTTATTTTTCATGTGTTATTCGGATTACTATCCTCTGTTGTAGATATTAAATGACTACCTTTTTTTCACTCTTACTCAGGTATTTATAATCTTTGCAAAGCGTTTCTTAACATGAAAATATCTTATTTTGTAATAATTTGCTTCGCCAGTTAGATTTTCTTTTCTAAGACACTAAAATCTTTTAATTCGAAATAAGTAAATACATAAAGCATTTGTCAAAAAATGAATTATTTGAAGGAATACAAAGTGTGGAATGAAAGGAAATACATTGAAAATCCTCTCTTTTCTGGAGTTGAAAATTAGCTAGTAAAAAAAATATTGAAATAATTTCAGTTCTCAATGTATTTAGCGAACATAGATTATTCTGAACCAAAGTTACATGAACTATGAAAAGAAAGATTTCATATCACAATTCAACCGTTTGCCTTTCAATTGAACATTCGAATTGATGACATTTTATGGCTATATGAACATTGGCACGTGTAAGATATAAACAATCACCCCGATCTTCATGTAATTCCTTATAGTGTCTCTGCTATTTCGAAGATAATTCTACATTGCATTTTGGTACAAGCACAAAAAGGCCTACTATATTTTGTTTCCTTTGTCATATATTTCCACCCTAATGCATTTACTTATTTTGTTAACATGAATAAAACAACATTGAATCTTGATTTAATAACGGAATGTTTTCTCTTTTATTTCGTTTCAGGTAAGTACATGCAGCTACCTACGCTATTATTTTGGGCAACATTCCCAAACGCCCGATTCTGACATTTCGAAGAATATCGGAGTTGACTGGATCTGTATGTTTTTCAGTAAGTCTATTTCGGATATTAAAGGTCCTCTGTTCAAGAACATTTGTTCGATTTTATAACCACAGCAGACACATCAATTTCCTGGCACTGAACGTCTGATTTTACCGTTTCTTTTTATTTCCTTTTTCTGTTTTGCTATAAGAGATTTGACTCCAAGAAAATTGCAGTCTTTCTTCTCTGTTGGAAAATATCCGGTCTATTAAGATACGCTTCTCTGCACATTTTATGGCACTTTGCGATAAAAATGTAGACCTCTACAAACGTCCTTCAACAAGTCTCACCAACAAGCCAACCCTGAAGACGAAACAGACGTTAAAAGATTTATTTATATACATAAGATTTTTACGACATTTTACGCAGACATTTTGCTGTATTACTATGCATACTTTGGCAGTGTTTTTGAAAGATATTAACATTTCTGGTGACTAAATTTAACCCTTATGTAACCCTTATTTGATTCTGATCTGTTAAACACTGTTTTTTCAAGATATACAAAAATATGTTTGATCATCGTGGAATTCACTCACTGCATAAAATTACTTTTATAAAGTTAATATGATAGCTTTAAGTTTAAAACAAAACAAACCAGCAAAATCCAGAAAGAATTTATAGACACGATGTCAAAAATTTCAATGCACATAAAACCGCTACAAATCAGCTGCACTGTCTAACACTCCAAAACGCTCCGATCTATTCAAAAATAGTGTTAAACATCCGTAGTGGGGAGATTGTAAATGGCCGCTCGTCGCGACCACGCGTGACATCGTCACTTCCTCGCGACGTCGGCCATATTGGATTTACACGCCAAAGAGGTACATGTCCACTTTACCCGGCGTGTTAAATGTATTCTCTCACTACACATCCATTGAATAATATTTTATTTGTTTCAAACATTTCGTAACATTTTCTGGTTTTACATACTTGAAGGAATTCTCATTGATAAAATAACTTTATTTTTATAATTTAGTCATTTAGTGATATCAAAGCATGGATTACTAGGTCTTAGAATCGTTCATCCTATTTTTAAAATTCAGAGGGTGACAGCTGAGACGGCAGACTAATTTAGAGTTATAATGTAAAATTTTGAGAAATATTTTATGAAATGTTTACATGAATTAATTATGACATCATTGTAGTGAAGTTACGATGTTTACCCAGAAAGCAATCGCTAAAAATATGCTACATGTAATTATTATTCATGGGCAGAAAGAAACTCAAATGTAAATCTTAAACATAAAAATACTATTATTAAACTTTAGCATCCGAAATATTTATTCCCAGTATTCATATATCGTTACACTTATTTCATAATTCTGTTGTAACCATGAAGCCGTCTCTGCTCAGTTCGACGCCAATTTTACCGGATATACTCGCCTTGAGGCGATTGATTCCTGGCTTCAAGGTTATCATCCGAAATCTGAGAAACATGGAAACATATTGACCGGGACAAATCTCCACGCTTGGACTATATTCCTTACGAATTGTACTTTAGGCAGTTGCCCGTGCCTATTTTCCTTGTTAAAAGTGATTTACAATAATTGGATGTGACAAGGGACTACTGCGCAACGCATAATTAGTAAGGAGATCAAGTTTCGAGGCAAGAACAAAAACGATGGTGCATGACATTAGTATTTTAGGCCATAAAGCGAGTTAGATATTTTGCCCAAGATCCTAGCTAACCGTTTGAAGCCTGTCCTGCCTAATCTAATTGGACCTGGACAGAGTTTTGTTGTAAAATGTTGGACTGTTCGTGACAATCTTCATTTGGTACGATTGTTTCTAGAACAACAGAGAGAATAAGCGCTGATCAATTTCGATCACTTCAAGGCATTCGATATTGTTGACCATCGATTGCTTGAGGCTGTTCTCACGGCAGACAGTTTCGAGACTGGACCTTACTCAGTCATGTAACCTTCATGATGGAGGTAATTTTATTAATGTCGGAAACTTTTGAATTGTTTCGCTACTTTCTTGAAGGTTGTCCTCTCTCGCCTTTGATCTACCATCTTGCATTTGACCACTTCCTTCAGAAGTTAAGTTAATTCGGTCCTGTGTGGATTGAAGCGACCTGATGAGAATGGTGAATCCTGGAAGGAAGACGACCTTAGAGCATTTTCTTTTATTAGTGGGCGCTCGTGCGAAACGGGATTCGACTTTCTATCCAGAAGTGAGTGATCCTTCTATCGCGAATATTGAAAGTTTTTGAATTTTTTTATACGGCCGAAAACTGGCGTCTCTGACACCCGGCCTTTGTTCTGGACGACATTATATCAACTGTTGTTTAAAGGATCCATTCGTGATCGCTTGACGGACGAGCTCAGAATTTCGTTCCCTGTGGTTGAAATGACAATAATATTAAAGCATCACTAAAGCTGTCTTGTGGCGTTAGGCGCTGTGTGGGTCGGCAAGAATCATTGTTCAGCGGGGCTGACAATTTCGCCGGAAGGAGTCCATTGTAAGAAGCGATCATAAACTATTGAACTCGCCGTCTTCCACTGCAGTATCGTACATTCGATGTGCAGGCTGAATGACATTCATGCTGCACAGAAAGCTTATTGCACTTAAAGCATATTTCTCTTTGTAGCAATGTGGTACTCTCTCTTTCTCCTATTTCGGCTTTGTGACAGATTTAGTGCAAAAATATCCTCATTAAATATCATCTCAAATCTTGAGTTTTATTTGGTTTGAATACCGACCACGACTGAGAAATGAACCCAAATCTCAGTCTCGAGGCATTCTTTCTTTAATTTTCTCTTTTAATCGGATTTACTTTATAGCTGGCGGTTTATATTTTTAATGAAATGTCTGCTTAAATAGACAAATTTCGACACCAGGTATTTCATGACTATTTTTGAAGGCAATATTACTGTTTCTGATACAAACAAATAAGTTATATTCGTGGTGATAAAAATGTGCATTGATATACGTGCTATTTATAATCAGGTATGCAATGTGAAACACTTAAATTATTAAGTTTAAGCTTCAGAATTGATTGCAACTTCACCGGATTCTCCGTCTCCCTCGCTACCAGAAATGAATACATTTCATGCAAATAAATAAGTCCCCGTCTGCTATTATCATCCAACCAAAGGCGAAAAAGAATTTCATTTAATAAAACAGGTGTTTGTTCAAAATTTATTTGGTGATTATCAAAAATCGAAATGATTAGAATTAATTCAAAGAATATGTTCTGACAAGATACTTTTCTTTATCATTGCAAAAATAAATTAAAATGAATTTCCCCAATTCATAAATACTCCATGTTAGCAAAGGAGTATTTATGAATCTTATGTTTCGCTGGAACACTTACAACACATCTAATGTTCGTATCACTTGCAGCTCTAATACATATTAACTCTTATTGACTCACGTTTAATTCATATTATCAAATGTTAAATACATCTTTAGGAACATTATTTATATTATTCGGATTATTGTCCTCATTTTTGTCGCCATATTTATTACAACGTTTCGGCCGTTGTACGCTCCGGCCTTCTTCAGGTGGTTGGAATGTCGAACTGAACCCTTTATTTCGCTCCCTGGGGTAGACTGTTCTAGTCCCATGCATCATGTTTAATGGATGTCAGTTATCAGTTATCTCCTGTTAATTTACCTCTAAAAGTTTTCCACTGCCTTAACCGGGTATTGAACTCACACACTTTGGGTACTGTCACTGGATCTACCCAACGCCATTATCCACTGTGCCATGTGTCCTTGAGGACACTCATCCAAGAAATATAGACAGATCTTTAGGAACGTTTATAATATACAATACAGGTTAATTCTTCTGAGAAAAAGCAAAATGAAGAAGCATTAAGCAGAACAACTTATATAAAAAATAATCGGAAAGTCAAGTTTAAATTACACCAGCAAAAAGCCATAATCTAAGAGAATCCAGGAAAATAAGTTATATTAAATGGTTGGCAAGTCAAATTTGAATTAGACTAATGCAAGGCTACAATGCTACTGTGACTTTGCACCATTATACATGAAGCTTATCTTTAATCAGTGAACGATTGTCTTTTTCCGAATGGTAAAATGGTTAGCAATTTTTTGATTGTATGAGGTCAAGGATTTCTAAATATATATTAGCCTTGCCTTTTTTTATTTTTTGTACCGTGACTCTCCAGCACGTAGCTCTCCAAAACACCCTATATATTATAGCTTTAAGCAAAGTTTGTCACGTTACTATACCTCGACGTCTTTCTTGCGCCATTTATTTGCATAATTTCGATAAGCAAGTTAATTGGTTTCCACCTGTCACTCTTTTCAATGTGTTCTGTGAGTGTCCATTTTCTTACTGCGAGTCCCAAGAATTTCAGCCACATCTTTATCATTCTATGAATGCGTCTTTTTGTTTCCATTTCACTTAAAACATCCTCTTTGCTTACGTGTTCCATCAATGACCTTCTCGATATTCTTCAACAGCGTCACATCTTGCTGCCTCAAGTTTTCTTCACATTTTATTCCCATCATTCCCTTCTAAGTTTGATGTTTCATAGCAGTTCAACATTGTTTTTGATCCTTAAGATATTCCATTGTCTTAATTGCTCTGCTTAGTTTTTGGGAGTCATATTTCGCTTTTCTAATGCACTTACACATTTCTGCGTCATATATTCCATAGACTGCTGTAACACGTAAAAGATCGATAAATATCAATGCGTGCTTGATTCCGATGTCCGCATTTCGTAACTAGCATATTCTATTATTACTAAAATTATTCAACACTTCACCTCTTGCTAAAAATGACACATTACAAAGCAAGAGACTTTGGGACAACATTCAACTGACCTTGCCCACAAATCTAAAATTATTGCTATTATATATTCTCAGTGCTCTGTTTTACGACAGTAAGATCTAGACCGGATAGAGAATCGCTTAGAAAACTTCGAGGTCTTCAGCCTACGTCGCTTCATTGGCATCACGTAGAGAATCAAAGCTAGCAACATTGCTGTGATAGAGCAAGAAGACTCCTGGTGCATGTATCTTCCCCTCTGTCAACCTCGTTTTGAATCATGCTCAAATGATACCATGTATGCTGATCTGGACACGGGGAACTGTCCAGCAGGAAGCCCTGCACTACGTTTCAACGACATAAATTCGACGATGGTAGCTGATCATGACTAGCAGAAGATGTACGAGATAGGTAAGTAGAGATATCGTTAGTAAGCAGTTACAGAACAGTATGGATAATGTATTAACAGACGAGGGAATGTTAGTCACAGGAACTCAAAGGCGTGTATGTATAGCAAAATGCCCCTTTCAAATATAGGAAAAACTCCTAAAATTTCAAGAAAAAAGTGCTGAAGTGCTATATAATATATGATCATCTGTATGCCATTAGATGAGTGAATATCTCTTCACAGATTAAAAATTTATTTTGATTTAATTGTCTTGGGAAAACTGTGGTTTAATATTTAATGAATGAAGACATTTTAAGTAAAGTAGAAATCCTAATGAATTTGATACGAACAGTCAGAAAGATGCAGCTGAAAAATGAGATGCTTCTTGGATAATTCACCATTCACAGATCTTCTTAATTGTAATAAAAGCAGAAAGAAATAGCACGTGACTAATGTAATGTATGACAGAATAGGGACAGACTTAGCGCAACAAAAGGATTATATTTTTGAGCCATGATCACCCATGTCTTAAAAATACATACTAAAAAAAAGAAGATAACAGCTGATGCTACTAAAGTTATTTCAGTCATTCTGTTTACTTACTGTGAGATGTACCAATGAATATCTGTTTCTTTCCGCATGAAGCTCTCAAAATATCTATCTCAGTCATTCTAACGTTTTCGCTATATAAAATGTATTTCCGTTACTAAAGGTTGTGCGGTAAACACGATTTACTAGTTTTGTATTTAGTCTCCTCTGAACGTACCAGCAATATAGTGCGGTCGTATGTTGTTTTATTTGTTCCTGTCATTTCAAGGTAGTCGTCCGAGTTGATTAAACATGAGCATCCCAGAAAGTTAAGCAAGTGAGACAGTGTTTGTTTAAAAATATAGCATTGGCACAGAACTAAAGTTTTGTAAATATTGTTTATATAATTTACATTATTCACATCGTTCAAACATTTTCTCACATTTTCTTCCTATATTCACGACGTTTCGGCAGTTGTATATTCCGGCCTTCATCGGGTTCTGTCTATATTTCTGAGATGAGGTATTGTATCCATTTACACTCTTTATATCATTCGGACTGTTGGCCTCATTTTTACCCCATAGTCCCGATGTTTCGGCAACTGTATATTTCGGCCTTCATCAGGGTCTGTCTATATTTCTGAGATAAGGTATTGTATCTATTTACACTATTTATATCTTTCGGACTGTTAAACACATCTTTATTGTCATATTCACGACATTTCGGCAGTTGTGCATTTTTATATCTTTTCAGACTGTTGGCCTCATCTTTATTGCCATATTCACTACATTTTTCAGGTGGTATACGTTTGAATGTCAACCTAATCCCTACATTTTGTCCACAGTGGTAGATTTCTGTAGTTCCACGTGCCACGCATATTCTGGATATCTCAGTATGTGTTAGTTTCATTTAGTAACTCAACACACAAATGTTTTGTTCCCTCTGCCGTGTGTCAACTCTTTGGATCAAATTGACTTTTTGATTACTCAACCGAAACTTTTATCTACTAGGCTATGTGTCGCCGAAGACGCATGAGCTAGTGTTTGAGTAATCCAATGTGCTTGTAGTGATCAGCTGAAGATATCTATTGAACAATTTGATTACGTGGGATTGTTTTAGAGTTTAATACAAACCTGTGAAAATGGATGTGATTGCTTGAAAATATTTAAATTAAGGAGTAATAAACAAATTAAGATCAGATTTTCTGGTTTAGGCAATGAAGAAAATATTTAACTTCCTTCAGAGGAAATGTGTTTTATTTAATCAACAATTTAAATGACATGAGACAGTATGAAATATTGCTTTATTGTACTCAGTTATTAGAGAACGTTCAACTGATTTACGTGACTACAAAACTTCAAAATAAAACATAAACATACACAAGATTCTGTTTGTTATACTTAGCGAAACCTTTACAAATGATGGACTGTTTGCCTTAATAAACTCGTAAATTATGTATAAAGCAATTCATTATGTCGTAAATCAATCTGATGATTGAATACGAAATCAAAACGATTTTGTTTATCTTAGGATGAAAATCACCGCAGGAGAGACGTTAAATGTTTTATGAAGATGGTGGTTCAAGAAAAGCGACAGACATTAAGAAAATTAAATGAGACTCCTCACCCAAAATACAAAAAACAACCCCACCCCACAAAAAAACTAGAATTATTGCAAAGAATAACAGCTACTTGTGTATTTGTATTTTAATAAAGCTTTATTGCTTCTTTTTTTTTTGTTTGAAGATGCATTAACCGTTGAAAAATATTGTACGGGAATTCTCCATTGAAATATGTCTTTTTGCCTTCGCACTGATTATGTTAAAAACATCTCTTTATTTACGTCATGTTGGAACGGACAAAAAGGCGTCTGTGGTGACACAGGTATCGTGACTCTACTTTGGGATAACATGGCTGATTAACAAAGACTCTGTTATCGTCAGAGTTGTGTTTTCAAGACCGTACATTTACATTTAAGTGGGACTTGGTATAATGCCATGCCATTTTCAAATATGTCGGTGACGAAACGCAAGAATATAAAAGACGATTCTTGAAATAATTATGAATGGCTGACTTTGGCACAAGTTAACCATCTGCATCGGGATAAGATTTAAACATACTAATCAAAAGAAGGATCAGTAAGATTAAGATGGTAACTATTACTCGTTGCGCAGATAACGAGGTAGATCTTCTTAATCATTATTTAATTTCACACAGGGAAAGGATTAAAATAAACAAACTTTGATGACTGCTGCTGTAAAGCAGGGCTGCTCAAAGATTTTAAGAAATGGCACACTTAGGGAAAATGAAAATATCATGGCACACTTATCAACATTTTTGAAGGGTATACATTTAAATGTTATGAAATAAAACCATAGATTAAAAAAAAAACTATTATGAAATTACTTTATTATCAATGTTTCTGTTCAAGTATTTGCGGAGCTTATATAAAGAGACATATATATCTGGGTGTTCTTTTCGCGATTTCTTTAATGTTTGGTCGGATTTGTGATCAGTGTGGTTCTACAGAAGGACGCTAAGGATATCATGGACTGAGCGTGTGAGCAACAAGAAGGTGTTAGAGAGGAAGCAAACAAGGAGGATGCTTATACTTAACATCATTAAGAAGCATCTGATGTTTCTAGGACACATAATGAGAAAGGAGGGCCTGGAGAATCTGATACTCACAGGTCGAATAGAGAGGATAAGAGACAAGGGAAAACAACGCATGGCATACCTGGCGGGCTTAAGCAAGTGCATGGTCGACGTGGTCCGGGAGAGAAGGCAGAGGCAGGGAACTTGTTGAGAGCTAAAAGGGATAGAGATTAGTGGAGAGCCATGATCGGTTAAGTCCTCAAAGGACATGACACATAAAAAGAAAGATAGAAAAGAGCCACATTTCTTCTTCGGTTGACTGTAGTCTTTCTCCTTTCTCATGTTCATACTATTTAGGCATGAGAAGGCAAATTCATGTTAAAGATTTTTTTAGCTAATGTGTGATATTTCTTTTGTATTGAAATCCAAACTGCATCAAGGGTACCGACTAATACTTTATTTTAAGCCCTTAAAATACTTTTAAAAATTAATATTAAGACAGATTAATGTATTTAAAATAACCTAATTGAAAAATGGCGAAAATATTTATTTGAAGAAAAGTTTAATACTTATTCGTTTATTCAAATACTCGCTCTCTACCATTACTACTTCCACAAACACATACACACACGCACACGCTAATATATATATATATATATATATATATATATATATATATATATATATATATATATATATATATATATATATATTGTTGTGGTGGGATCCACCTAATCTGCATAGGTGACTACCAACTATATAAATAATGGTTGGTACCGGAAGACGGGAGTGGAATCACGAGATCCAACTAGAGACTCTGATCGACTGCGACTAGTCAACACATTCTCCAGGAACGTCTTCCCAGAAATATACAGAAATACTATATGTACTTATTGTGTACACTTTCTTGTTATAATACATTCTTGTTCTAAGTACATTTTGTGTTGCATTATTATTCCATGCAATAGGCGAGATTCAACATTGAGTCAAGACTCAACATATATATATATATATATATATATATATATATATATATATATATATATATATATATATATATATATATATGTGTGTGTGTGTATATGCTTTGAGAATATTTCGCGGCATACTTAAGAGGGTCCCGCGGCATACCAAGCGGTTGAGAATCATTGCTCTAATGTATGCTTGAAAATACATTTCTAATTTTATCACAAAGTGAAGTTATTCGAGAATCAAATGGTGGTTGATTTTTAAAAAAAATACAATACGAGATTTTACATAATAAATACTGCACAACACACGTGTAAATTTAGATCTTTTCACAACATTCACTCGATAATAGCAGAATAATCTGTGAGACTCATCAAATATAGAAGTCGCTGATATAATATGCTATAATTCGCTTCTGATTCCGTTTTCTCGCTATCACGTTTCATAAACTGCATCTTTGTTTTGTACGTGACATGGTCTTCATTCAGAAAGTTATTGACGTAAAAAATAATTTTACTGATGTTCACTCGTAATCAAAAAAAGAGTACACAGAATCACCCTATATTTTCCGGGCGTTATTTTTTGTATGTGCTCTGTTACTTCAGGGCGCGTGTGAAAGCTGCTCTCTACAAATTTCTATCATCTACAGATTGAAAGTCAAAAAGAATATTACTATCACGACGCGAGACTTGAATACTGCTTAACCTATAAGAATTTGCTTTTATTTTCTATTTTGCTGCCAAAAGATAATTAGCGGATACATAGAACAGAAAATATTTGATCCCTATCTTCAAGCACAAATATGTACATGGAATTCGAATTTGAGTAATAACTCGTTATTTCTGATCTGTTTTCTGGGAAAATCGATATTCACCTTTACAGCTGTTTATGGATTACGTAATTCAAATAATATTTTCAAACTGGATGTAGCTATATTCCAGCAGAGTACTGAAAAGGAATGGCAAGCTAAATTGGAGTAAAGACCTTAAGATACTCAAATTTCCTGGACTGTGAAATCAGGTAACGTACATAACCGTTCGAGCTACGTAGTAGTCTAATCAGAAAGTATCGGAAATGTGGTTATAAAAATAAAACTACTGCATATAGATGTTCAGCATTTAATCTCATTTAAAGTACCGGTCAGAAGTAACACAATTTATCCAGTGTTGTCTCCGTTGATGAAAGTATTCCTGTAAATCCTAGGATAGTGAGCAGCTGCCTTCACTTGGATTTCCACGAGTTCTAGAAATCTTTCTCCTACTATGTGCTATTTGATTTTTGAAAAGGAAAAGATGCAATATGCGTGATCTGGAGAGTATGTTGGTTGTTCAACCTGTGGGAATGTTGCCCTTGGACAAAAACAGAGTCACTGATGAGGACTGTATGGTGTGGTGAGACGACCACATTCTACACACTTTCAGTCCAAGCACAGCTATAAAGAATCTAAGTTAGCGAGAATATTAAAACTTAGTGTGTATGTGCGACAGAGTTCACTGTCAATCTGAGCCAAACGGGTTCACACTGCATGTTTTAGCTTCGTTGCCATTTCAACAGTTCCTCTAATTTTTGATCTGACCTAGTAAATGATACGAAGTTGTTTTTTTTAAGATACAGTGAATTTCAGAAACGAAACGAAATTAAGTACCTGCTAAAATATAACACTCACAGGGTGGGAATCCAAAGAATATGAGGTGCAAGGGAAAGTAGAACGTAAAGCCATTTGAAATCTACTTGGAAATCGATGGACGGACAATCATCACAAAGTGATTGAATATAAAGTCTAAAGTGCTGCTGAGAGATATAATGGATCGGAAGCTGTGAAGTGAAATGATCTCCCACTTCTTGACGAGACAAAAAGAACAAACACACACACACACATATATATATATATAGAGAGAGAGAGAGAGAGAGAGGAAAGTAATCTTCTGAATACTAATGATGCTTGCACTGAAGAACACTCCAGTAAAGAGACAAAAGAATACTTGATAATTTGAATACTCTTAAATCTCATAGAATCGCAGGGACGCAGATGTAAGCTAGGAATGACATATTTGACATAGTGAAGAAACAAGACAAAGAGTTGTAGCAAAGAGACAACTATTGCTGGAAGTAAAAAGAGCGCAAACATTATTCTGTACTCCCTGTGGTAAGAAACCTCCCCTGTCTTATGATTTGCATAAATACGTCACGCCGTCTTATCCAAAACGGCAGGACTCTTCAGTTGCTTTCAATAAACGCATATTAAGCTGAACTAGACATCGAGTTTTCATTACAATTTATTGAACGTAATTATGGATGAATTCCTTAAAACAGAACGTCTCAACTTGGATTCTGCAGAGCCGTCTCTACTGAGGTCTGGCAATATTGGAAACGATTATTCGAAGAAGTTTTGCTTGCACTGGAAAACAGTTCATCCACTCCTATTACTGATACGGAGAGAGAACTTGCTAAGGCACCTCGGTTCCATATCCGTATATACCAATATTTCTCACTAAAAACTTACCATAGGGCCATGGACGTTTCGGATGGAAATTTTATGAAGAGACGAAACATAATCTCTGCCCGGCATGTATTGGCATCTACTGCTAATCCCCCAGAAATGAGGTTAGAACAGTATCTTCAGCACTTAAAAATCTTAAGCTTTGGAAATGGCAGAAAAGCAATCTTGTTCATAACTACAAAAGAGTGTTGCTAAGTACTAACACTTCTACTAGTCCACAAGTTCAAACGACCCAAGCAGGACAAGAAGACACTCCTCTACGACAGATGTCTTCCTTTTCAAACATTTATCGCTACAGAAGACACTGCATACACTGCTGGTCCAACAGGCTGACGAAAATATTATTTTTGTTGTCTCAAACTACACCCTCAGACGTGTTTCCCAGCTAGGGAAAGTAAATGCTTCAAGTACAGGAAGAAGAGACTTTTCACTAAGGTTTGTCGATCAAGTTTTTTTTTTTACCTGGTACGAATGCTTCTATTGCGACTAGCATTGCACTAACTGCCAACCCTAAATGTTTTTCAAAGGCTATATTAATGGTAAAACTAAACGAGGGAGAAATTGTTAGGATTTTTTGGTACCCCTAGGTACTAGTAAGCCAACCAAAATGGGCTGACTGAATTTATAGTTCCCCAATAGAAGTTATTCAATCCGACGTGTATAAAGGCGGCCATTTTGTTTTTTCTCCGAATATCCACTGCCGACCTCTGATATAGATGACCAGAAGAACTACTGAACTACGTTCTGCTACTTTCTCCGAATATTCACTGCCAACCTCTGATATGAAAGACCTTAAGAATTACTGAACAGCTGCTACTAGATATTGGTGTTGTTTCATTGAACAAATTACTTACTGTGCTGGATTCTACATTCACACTACGGTAAACATCTATAACAGAAATGGGTGATCTAGTAGACACAGAAACTTCAGAGAGTTTTATTAGCGTTGCTATTGCAAAGAGACAGATTAAAAATCGTATATAGTTTTCAATACCAGAAATACTTTGTAAAAAAATTATTACCAGCAATATATTTTTTAAGAAAAATTATTACCAGTAATACATTTTTCAAAAATAAAAGAAAATTTACCAGGTATAGATTTTGGAAAAAAATTTTACCAGCTATACATTTCTGAAAAAACATTATTATTATTACCAGCTATACATTTCTGAAAAAAATGTTACCAGCTATACATTTTTTAACATTTTACCAGCCATACATTTATGAAAAAAATTATTACCAGCTATACATTTTTGAAAAAAAATATTACCAGCTATACATTTTTGAAAAAAATATTACCAGTTATATATTTTTGAAAAAAAAATATTAACGGCTATACATTTTAGAAAAAAAATTATTACCAGCTATACATTTCTGAAAAAAAAATTATACCAGCTATACATTTTTTTTTAAATATTACCAGCTATACATTTTTGAAAAAAAATATTACCAGCTATACATTTTTGAAAAAAAATATTACCAGTTATATATTTTTGAAAAAAAAATATTAACGGCTATACATTTTAGAAAAAAAATTATTACCAGCTATACATTTCTGAAAAAAAAATTATACCAGCTATACATTTTTTTTTAAATATTACCAGCTATACATTTTTGAAAAAAAATATTACCAGCTATACATTTTTGAAAAAAAATATTACCAGTTATATATTTTTGAAAAAAAAATATTAACGGCTATACATTTTAGAAAAAAAATTATTACCAGCTATACATTCTTGAAAAAAAAAATATATGATATACATTTTTGAACAAAATTATTACCAGCTATACATTTTTGAAAAAAAATATTACCAGCTATACATTTTTGAAAAAAAATATTACCAGTTATATATTTTTGAAAAAAAAATATTAACGGCTATACATTTTAGAAAAAAAATTATTACCATCTATACATTCTTGAAAAAAAAAATATATGATATACATTTTTGAACAAAAATATTACCAGCTATACATTTTTGAAAAAAAATATTTCCAGCTATACATTTTTGAAAAATATATTACCAGCTAAACATTTTTATAAAAAAATATTACCAACTACAAATTTTGGGGGAAAAATCACTAATAAAATTATTGTCGGTATTAAATAGCACACTGGGGTTGATATGCCATAAACCAAAAAAAACAAACCAAAACGTCTATTCAAGCAGAAATAACAATGAAATAGCATGTTAAGAGAGGGTTTAATCGAAGGAATCAGAGCATCATGGAGAGCAGAAAGATTAATAACCATCCTCGGATAATAATAAAAAAGGGATGGTGATAACCTACACATTAACTCAAAATATGTAAACCCTCCTATACACCGTATTGACGAGATTATAAACGAGATCGCCAAATACAGAAGATTTATCAAATTAGACCAAAGGAATGCATACCACCAAGTAGGTATAAACCCTAAAGATATGCATTATACTGTTTTTGAAGCATGCAGTCGACTTTATCTGTTCCGTTTGTGGCAACTAAGTGGATTTCCAGTTTTCAGCGGGCCCTCGATAAAATAATTTTTGAAGAAAAACTACAAGGCACCTTTGTCTATATAAGATAATGTGATACTGTACGACCATGACGGGGCCGATCACAATTGTAACCTTAAACGGTTTTGGCGCCTGTCAAGTAATATAATCACCCACTCAACCCTGACAAGAGTTCTTATGGGTCGACAACAATTATCCACTTGGCTATATTGTGGGTAAAGGAATCATGAACCCGGACCCTGAACAGATAAAAACAATTCGAAAACTACCTATTCCCAACACCATAGCCGCCTTGCGACGAACCATAGCTATGTTCGTTCATTATTCTCAATGGATACCCTCTTTTCTGAAAAATACGCCCACTTACGAAAATTAATAAATTTTCTTTACCTCCTGCTGTTAAAGCTTTTGAAGAGTTAAAACTCTAGAGATATTGCCAACTCAGCCAACACTTCGGTGAATCCTGACATTTCCCTAGAAGTAGAGACCGACGCTTCCAACCATGTCTGACCTGCCGCGTTAAGTCAATCCGAGTGCGCTGTGGCGTTTTGAACATTGTCAAAATCTGAGCGCTGACATTCAACTGCCGAAAAGGAGGCTCCTGCACAAGTCAAGGCGTTAGAAATATTAGAAACATTTCTTAATTGCTCACAGCTTTAAATTAATCACTGACCAAAAGTCAGACTCATTCATGTTAAATCCCAAGACATAATGCAAACTATAAAATTAAATACAGCGAGATGGAGAGTAGAGCTTTTCTGTTTTCCGTTTGACGTTCTCTATAAATCGGGGAAAAAAATGCACCGGTGGACGCACTGTCAAGAATGTGTAAATCCATAAAGAGCACCAAAGATCAACAAAAAGGTCATAACAATCTCTGTCATCCAAACATCACGAGTATGAATTTGCACTTTTCATTTGAAGACATGAAACGAATAAATAACGGTTGTCAGATTGTGAGCTCGAATGAAACCAAGGTTCTACAAACCCGAACCGGGAACCCTTATAACGGCTACACATCCGTTTGAGAGGCAAAGCGTGGACTTTAAGGGCACTATTCTATCTAAATCCCGAAATAAATAACTACTAACAGTCGTTGACGAGTACCTGAGATTCACTTTTGCCTTTCCCTGCCCAGATATAAGTAGAACAAATGTCATACGCTGTCCGTGCTCAATGTTCTCAATATTCGGAGCGTCAGCTTATATTCATGCAGATCAGGAGACCTCTTTTATGTCTGACCAAATAAGAAGATTCCTATTAGCAGAGGAAGTGTCCATAAGTCGGACTACTCCATACAATCTTCAAAGGAATGGACAGTGCGAGAGATTTAATGCCATAATATGGAAGACCGTACAGTTAGCATTTGAAAACCAAAATCTTACAATTAGACATTTGGGAGATGTAATAACATAGTCTCTGTACGCTATAAGAACACTATAGCATACATGAAGTAATGCAACATCTCACGAAAGTTGTTTAAATTTTCCAAGGCGAAGTTCAGCCGGGATATCTCACTCTACGTGGATCTCCTTGCCAGGTACTGTTTTACTTAGAAATTATGTTCGACAAAGCAAATAAGATTCTCCTGTGAGTAAGGTAGAACTACTCGAGGCGAAACCCTCTATGCTCACATCCAGCATCCCGACGAGAGGTAATCGAAAGTTTCTCTTAGAGATTTGGCCCCTGTCGGGGAGTTATCAAACCAGAGGGAGGAGCAATATCTCTCCCTCTTCATAGTTACGACTACACAATATTATTGGATTCTCCTGGGGAACAAGTCCCCGATAGCGACGATTCAGAGAACGACACCCACAATAGCTCCCACAAAACGAGAGTATAATACCACAGACTTTGCTAATCAGTTTTCAGAATCACAGCGTCCCACTCAAATACGACAAAAGCAATATGAGAAGAAACAGTTCTGGCTGGCTATTTCCGTAACATCTGAAAGCCCAGATCAGGTGCCAGGGAAACGATCCCAGTGAATTGTCAAGAGACACAGCCACCTGGATGATTTTGTTTCGGCTTAGGAGAAAACAAAGCCTTAAGACAACCCGATTACCTCCCTTGTCTCATGATATGTGTAAATAAGTCACGCCGTCTAAGCCAAAAGGACAAGACTCTTCAGTTTCTTTCAATAAAGGCACATTAAGCCGAATTACACTCCGAGTTTTTATTACACTCGCCAAAGAAAATATATTAACTCAGACATGGCGGAGGACGAACTGGAAATAATGAAACTGAATTGCTTTCGGCTATATTCAAATGGTTAATCAAACCCATTATCAAACGATTGTCCGAGAATATAAAAAATAATATTCCTTAGGAATCGTTGGAAAAATGAGTGGCATTTGCATGTATGTAAAAGAAAGCAGTATCCATAATATAGTGCTTATTTGAATTCAGGCTGAAATTTATTCCCTCGAGATTGAAAATTAATAGGAGGCTTGGATCTAGACAAAACAATCAGTGTTGAGACTTTCGTGGATACTGTGGAAGGTGCTAAATATGTGTAGAGGCATGCTGCCACTTAATTTCCACTGATAAGTACTAGACGTCTTCTGTGAATATGCAAATGTCAAAAAAATGTTCTTAAGAATAAAAGAAACAAAACAGCTAAGTAAACTTATTGGTATCAATAAAAATAATATGTAGAAAATAGGAAAGTCAAATGTAATAACAAAAGTGAAATGTGTTCTGATCGGTCGTGCAATATAAAACAGGGAAACCTCATTCAGAGCGGATTGAAGGGACATGTTAAATATGTTTCAAATCACGCAGCTGCGTCCTAAAAATCGTGAGGTGGGCCATGCAGCTCAAATGAGAAAACATTATTCATTTGAATTTCTAGGCATTCAGCATGATTTTCCATTTCGCTATTCGCTATCCTTCTATTTTTTCTTCCACGAAGCCAACGAAAGCAGTGTCGGTAAATTAAAATACAAAGCCAAACGTAAATAAATAATAAAAGAAAGATAATCCGAAGCAAGCGACGGTGTTTTGAGTTAAAAAAAAAAAACGGCGAGGTGTTGACGTAAAAACTACGAAAAGTCAAAACATTAAAAAGTAAGTTGTGTCGACACTGATAAGTAAGAATAAGAAAATAAAAACAATAAAGCGAGGAGGAACATTATGTAAAGAAATATATGGCAATGAAGTTAAAATCGAAGGTACAAAAAAGAATCATGCGGAGATATGTATATAAAAAGACGTGTTTACCTTATGCCAAATCTACAATAACATGGATCTGTCACTATTCGAACCTACAACTAATTGTCTGAAAAAAGATCTCGATAAACATTGTCCTGAAATTCTCCCCTGTCTTATGAATCAGCAGAGGACGTATTCGACGTTTTCTATAATCACTTATTAGGTCACCCATAATTTAAAGAAATGTATTTTTTACTTTCTGCCGACCCCACCTTGGCTCATATATTAAAACAAAAGCCGTTTATTTATTTTGATTGGCTCCATGAAATTCTAAACAAAATTATTACACTCCTAGCTAATTGACTAATAATGCATGAAAAGGATGTGGAATATAGTTAAAACATTTTAGTCGAGTTAAATTTTATTTAATAAAGGGAGAATTTTTCCTTATAATGCAATTTTTAGGAAAACAATTCCGCTAAGAAAATTAATAAAAGAAGTGACTGATTTTTTCAAAATTATAAATGAATTATTCGCAAAGATTAATGGTTAATTTCAAGTTATTTAGTGCGTATGGTTTTAAATTCGAAGAGAACAGAAAATAAACTTGAATAATGTTTGTTCCCGTGCTACAAAGTAATCAAACACCTTTAGACAAGAACATCATTTTTTCCGTAGCAAAAAAAAGTGAAAATTTTGATATTTAACTCAGTTGCCAGTAATAAAACCCGATCACAAGTGAATGTATATACAAATTAGCAGAAATTTAGATACAATTCGTTTTTTAAAACAACGTTGAGTGAGAAAATTCCTTTAAATAAATGCAGAAATATATAGAAATAAAACTAGCCAAACCACTGTTAAATGAATTTCAATTTCATCTTTGACGGCATGAGATAGTGGAAAAACATGTAGGATTAACTGCAGACATTATTTCAAGGAACATTTAAGGTGTTTTCGATTGGATCAGTCGGTTGAGTTTTATGTCGATACACGCGATGACGAGCAATTCATTTCTTACTAAACAAAATATTTGTCGCAGTTAGCTGCCGGTTCTTTTTGCTACAGACTCTTGTTCCGAAGTCTTTTCTTCTATTCTTCTGTGGAGAGAACAGATATGCTCTTAATTTCCCCAAGTGTAATTGCGCGAAAGTGAATGAAACGACCCCAACCGGAATTTGAACTCGGCTTTCCAATTTATCATTATTCATTACAGTACTTGCAACGTTTGATCCTATTTTGCACGTAATTTATTTTTTGAAAAATATAGCTTTATACTGTCTGATGCAGATATTTACAATAAACACATTAAAAATCGTACACACAACAAAATGTTTAGTGAGGTAGACTTCCGTTTTTTTTCTTTTTTTCTTAAGCATTCCTCTCAAGATCTTGTTCATTTACGAATTAGGCAAAAGTTCAGAAATATCCGAGTCAAAATACTGGAAGAGTCATCGAGAATCGAAATCCCTTTGAATAAGTTGAAAAGTCTTGAATTTGGAATTATTGCCGTACGGAAGGTATCATAAATTATGTACAAAGCATTGCTTAGTCTGGCATAATGCAACAACAATGGATGCTGTATTCAATAAAAATAGATTCTTCATCAAAATATGTCCTAGTTGATTGTAATATTTGTCTGCAGATATTAGTGTCTATGTTAGCAATGATCTTATCCATGCGTCAAGGTTACGAATAATACTTCATAAATGATTTTAGAAATGAGAAACATCAGAGTTCATTATTTACATTATTCTGACTATTGACCTCATCTTTGTCGCCATATTTATTACAACGTTTCGGCCGTTGTACGCTCCGGCCTTCTTAAGGTGGGTGGAATGTCGAACTGAACACTTTATTTCGCTCACTGGGGTAGACTGTTCTAGTTCCACGTGCCATGTTTAATGGATGTCAGTTATCAGTTATCTCCTGTTAATTTTTCCCTCTGAAAGTTCTCCACTGCCTTAACCGGGTATTGAGCTAACACTCTTTGGGTCCTCTCACTGGATCTAATCAACGCCTTTATCCACTGAGACATGTGCCCTTGAGGTTGAGGTTGTCGCATCGTAAAACAGGTAAAATTAGAAGCCGTCCGTGAATGGCGTACAAAATATTCGAAACAGTTCGTTCTATCATTTATCGATCACCGTCAATCAAGCAGAATACAACACATATGAAAGCCTTCCTCGCTAAACTCAGACGCCGTTTATCGCAAATTAAATTCTCTACGAACGAGGATCTTATATAAACACACAGACACAAGAAAAGAAATTGAAGGTCGTTTCCTATAGAGGAGAAAAGGGACACAAGACAGCTGGTCGTCTCCTTGGATATCTTAAATGAAATAATCCTAATCTGAAGCCAATGCAAGTCCAAACTTCTATTGAAGCGAAAGTCGCAGTCAACAGACGGATGGAAATTAGCGGCGTTTTTGAAGTTGCAAGTAGAGGTGAGTGGGTGAGAAAAAAACGCAGAAAGGTTTGATGCCATAATAACAGAAGTCTCTCATCCTATTGATAAAAGAGAAGTAGCTTAATATATGTTTAGCATGAATGTGTATATTTTTATTATAAAATGAAGTGTTGGGGATATAATTTAAGCACTTTGCTGCAAACTATTTAATATGGACAATAGATGTGATTTATTAAAACGTTATTTACATATTTTGCTTAAAAACATTAAGCTTTTCTATGTTTATAAAGGGCATGCTTAATATTTAGTCATAGAAATTATGATTAATATGTCTAATCGGAGAATATGATTGACAAATATTGTGTTTATGCTTAGGGAAGAAAGTCAGTCTGCATAGAAAATCATAGGCTGAATTCCTAGATTTGAATAAAAAATATATAAATTTCTCACCAAGATAAAGCCATACGAATATATATGTATATATATATGTATATTATTTAAAGAATAACAACCACTTAAAATCTCATAGGTAATATTTTTTATATCATGAGATCAGTAAAAAACAGTAGCTTTCAATCAAGGCCTATAAACAAATCAGAAATGAAATGGGAAAAATATTCCGGGTTAAAAATAAGAGGTTTTCCTTTTATAAAATGGGGGGGAAGGCACAGAGTGTTGACCTATTCTGACACACTGACCTCAGTATGTCATAAAGTGTGAATATGAAACAATCCAGTCTGATTCTGACAAAGGGCCAAATTGTCAATTCTGACATAATTCATTCAACAAATTATTTGTAAATAATATTAAGAGAACATTTTTGAAGATTTCGAAATTAGCGAAAAAGTTTTCATGAGATTTTTATATAATTAACCCAGAAATTTAAAATAAAATATTTATATTCAGAGAAATATATTTAAAATAAAAAAATATATATTCAGAGAAATATATTTATAACGAGAATATCTTAGATTTATTTATTAATATTTAGCAGGCTATGAATATACTTTAAACTAAGGAAAAGTTAGATCGGGGTTAATTCCCTGTATTTCATTCAACAAATTCTGTAAATAATATGAAAAAAATATGTCTCTCACGAAATAAGAATTATTACTTATGGTATATTAATTGTTTGATATTCTTTAATTAATAATAATTTTGCTCTGTCCTTTGACATAGACCTCTCCCTGGATGTATATCCTCTTGGAAATTTCATACGGATTACCATATATATATATATATATATATATATATATATATATATATATATATATATATATATATATTGGTGTAATTCGGCAGCAATTTCTCTTTTAGTCATATCTGATTAAATAAGTTACAAACATCGTTTTCTTATCTTTATCATGATCCGTTCATATTTTTCCATGTGTTACATTCAAATGATGCAATAAATGCACTCTAGCAGTGAAAATCACTTTTATTTTCAAGTACTTTCCATCTCTTTCACTGTTACAGTGCATTTCGTACATCGTTTGATTTAAATACATGAAAAAGTATTCGTGAATAAGAACGGATTATTCTAAAAACAAGCAGTCATAATGTTTGTAATATATTTAATGATATATATATATATATATTTAATGATATATATATATATATATATATATATTGATGGATGTTTCATGAAATAATATAGTCAAGTTTTGTCTATTTATTTAATGCAAATTCTTTTCATCCAAGTGTTGATAGGGCCGCTATCATGTAATTTAAATTGTGTATATTTAGGCAGCATTTTTTCATTGACGCAATTTCATTAAATAACATAGACAAGTTTTGTTTATTTATTTTCTGGAAATTATTTTCATACAAGTGAAAAAATGAATGCCTTAAGACACGCAATTTAAATTACATGATCCAGCAGCCCATCAAACTATCAACACTGGGATAAAAATTGTTGTTTCTCGACTGACAGTACATTTGAATAGTTGGATATTATAGCTATCACGGAAACAGCAAAAGGGAAGGGAGTTTCACAGGCGAGAGGTGCGGAATATGAAGCTATTGGAGTAGAAGAGAGGGCTACATTGAACAGTTTCGACAGTGAAAGGGCGAGAGCGGGATGCCAGCCTCGTAGGATGCTTGAATTCATGAAGTTTGGGAACCAGCGAAAGCAGCTCATCGGAGCAATTACCGTGAAAGTATTTGTAAAAACAGACAGATAGAGGCGACGGCATGTCTGTGAGAGAGCGACTGCAGACGAGATGCCAGATCAAGGCGAATTACATTTCATATCCGTCTCTGGATCCTATCAAGAACCCCGAGGCAAACAGAAGGGGCTCTAGACCATATATGGCAGCAATACTCCATGCAAGGATGAATGGTTGATTTGTAGATTTGAAGGATCGATTCCGGGGAGAAAAATTTCCGGGCCCAGCACAGGGAGCCAACGTTCCTTGCGGAGGACGAAGCAATTACATCAATGTATTTGTTCCATCTCAGGTCAGAAGACAATGTGAGACTGAGCAGCCGCAGGGTGGTGCTCTCGAGAAGATGAGCGTAAGACATTCTAATAGGGGTCAGGGAAGGATGTATGTGGTGATTAATAGAGAGCAGTTTTGTTTTTGAGGCTTTAAAGTTAACAAGCCCATTCCTGCCCCAGTTCACAACCGATTGGAGGTCCTTTTCGAGACGAACGGCCAGGTTAGTTTTGTCAGCGACACTAGATTTGTTTTTGAGGCAGGAGTAAATTGTAGTGTCGTCCGCGTAGATGCCTACTTGGGAATCTATGGCGTCAGGTAGATGGTTGATGAAGATAAGGAACAGAGTAGGGCCTAGGATGGAGCCTTGGAGAAAACCTGCGTTCGTAGAATAGGAGCTGGAGGAGAATCCGTTGAGAACGCTCTTCAATTCACGGTTTGACAGGAATGATTGTATTAATTCAAACAATCGACCTGTAATGACATAACCCTGAAGCTTGGGAAGAAGGCCGTCATGCCAAACCCTATCAAGCGCCTTAGAGATGTCTAGAGTCACGGCACGAGCTTCTCCGTTTTTTTTTTTAAGAGCTTGGTAGACCATTTCACTGATGACCGTAAGCACATCAGCTCTAGATCGGGCAAAGCGGAAACCATATTGCTTATATATATATATATATATATATATATATATATATATATATATATATATATATATATATATAAAAGTGAACATTGAAGTCAACACTTATAGGCGACAAGCTGTTTCATGCTAGATATAATCGTCAGGCAACTATTGAATCTAGTATGAAACAGCCTGTCGCCTCTAAGTGTTGACTTCAATGTTCACTTTTATATTTACGCACGCTCTATCTTTGAATTTCAGCATTTTATCCCATAAATATTATATACTTTAACAGTATATTTCTTCATATATATTGAGAGAGAGTCATTTTAAAGATGTTCATAAATAAGGTATCAATACCTAAATTTTTGCATTTCTTCTGGGACCGGGTAAGCTACGGAATTAAGCTTTTACCTTGTTGTCATACATTAACGTGAAAAAACACATACGATAGATGATTAATGTCGTGTAGGAAACCAAACTCAAATCAGAGCAATACAACAACATAATGTACCATCGATACCAGATATCACCGGACGTCATATGGAGTGATAATGATTCATTCTGAGATTTCAGTTGCTAGAAGATCTTGCGTGTCAATTGACATCACCAATATATCATATGTTTATGTTTGACTAGACTCATGTCAAAACCGCTGGATAGATCATTAGTCAAGTGTCCACAGAATATTCCTGAAATCAATAATGTGCAACTGGCACTGAATTAATACATTAAGTGGAGGAACATAGAATCCTTAAGTGAATACCAAGCCTAGGAGCCGTGCAAAAAGTCATTCACTCATCAAGGGGTTTTATTCAGTCAAGGAAGATCCAGATAGCGACGGCATAATCCCCTGTTAAACGATTTATCATAATCTTGTATGTCTTATACTCCCATATCACGTAGAAGTTGAAGAAGATTTAACTGACGTGCTTGATATCTGTCTGATATCTCTTGAATTCGATGCGAATATAAATTGAGTCAGTATTGTTTGTTATCTCGGACAGTTCTAGTCAGGCATATCTGGACATGGTCATCAATGGCGTCGCGCTGTCCAAATCATATCATGAGTTATTAAAAATCTGTTATATGAAATGTACCTACAGTTTGAAAAGCAGAAAGGTCCTTACGCTGCCATCCATTATGCTTCGCTCAAAGCAACATATCACTTTGTCATTAGAAGTCTCGCCGGTCTTGAGACTGACTAACGAGATTCCGGAGAACGCTACTACGCAACACCAGGATCAGACCCAGAATTCAATATTGCTGCCATATTTGGGTAGGTGCAGCCCAAGACACAGTGTTCAACCTCGAATAATTCAAAACGCCAACTCGGCCTTGTGAGTGATGAAATGTTATTCAACCTGTAACATTTATCCCCGAGACGAAACAACAGCAGTCTTTCACTACTATATCGCTAACGTTATGGCAGTTGAATTACGTTCCTTAGTGCACTGAGATTGAATATTTGTAGTCAGGACCTACTATGCCGTGTTCCCGGAGGCAAACCATCCCCATTCCTTTTGTTTTGCTTTGATAAAAAGGAAGTTTTCTCGGTATGATTATTCTCTTGAACTGTTAGTTGTAGAACAAACTCCCGAGGGAATGCTTCCCTGATAACTGCAATATTTGTTTTTTATGTCTAGCGTTAACTGATATCAGTTCCAATTGTCATCATATTATTATCTTACTACCAATTTTCTACTTATTTTAATTGCACTAGATAACCCTATACGTAGTGTAACTCATGCACCTTGATTTGCGTGAAATATGAGTAAAAAATACTGGAATATGTTTGGTCATTACTATGACGTCAAACTACTGTCACGCCAACTAACATTAGTTTGCATATTGATATATTTTTATTTTTATTTTCAATATATATCTTTATGTGTATACATACATATATACATACATATATATATATATGTATATAAATAATATATTTATATAAAGAGAGAGGAGAGAGAGAGAAAGAGTGAGAGAAGGAGAGAGAAAGGGAAAATTAGTAAAGCGAAAGATTCAACAACATCATACGACTGTCAGTTTTCGAACAAATCGTACGTTTGATTTTCGACTTGAATGGTTATTTTTTTGTTATATTCTATTATTTGTTTTCATTTTTAACTCCTGTCATATCCGTGTTTATTTGGTTTTCGCTGCTAATACCTTCCTGTCATCAAAGCTTCTCTCTTATTTTTTGAACCAAACCACTGGCTCTACGTTTAGTGTATTTTTAAGCATCAGATGAAGCATGTATTTATTGACTGTTTAAGAACCACAGGGACGAAACAACGACCAGGAAAATGCGAAAGCTAAGCAGTTGTGGCCGTTACCGTCTGCAAGTTACTGTTCGCCTTGTGTCTTCGTTACTCTCTTTATTGATGACTTGATTCGTCTTCATCAAGACGATATCGATCGATTTTATCTTTCCTCAATTCTTATTGTTTTGAATTCTCATCAGTCGTCTTGTGTCGTTCATTAATTTAATTTAGTCGACTTCCTTCTAGTTTTCTTTCTTCAAGAAGTTTTTTTTTTATTTTTTACGTTTTTATTTTATGTTATTTCCGAAAAACATCACAGCCTAAACGGCATTGTTCTTTCTGAGGTATTTCCAATTTTTTCTCCATTGCATCTCTTTATAAATGAGCCATTTACTAGAACGTTATATATATATATATATATATATATATATATATATATATATATATATATATATATATATATATCAGTGTGTAGGTATGGATTGATAATTGCTTCAAGTAGGAAACTCGCAATCAACATATAGTGTTCAATATGAATTTCAAATTATCTGTATCTACAAACGCGCCCTTGTCGATATTAAGCCCTCTGGTTACACAAATATATAAAAAAATACCAGTATCATTACATATATATATATATATATATATATATATATATATATATATATATATATATATATATATATATATATATATATATATATATATATATATATATATATATATATATATATATATATATATATATATATATATATATATATATATATATATATATATATATATATATATATATAGGTACAAAATTTTATTATGGCGATAAAGGTATTCAGCTTAATATTACTAGACATATTAAAACGCGCGAAGCAACCGGTTTCGCTCCCGCTCATCAGGCTTGCAACGGGAGATTTTAATTTAAAAAATAGAAAATGTACACTAAAAAGAATTGTGTAGGGGGAAAAAATGAGCCAAAGGAGCTAGAGGCAAATGTCAGCGATCCCCAACAAACACTCACGTTGTTTACACAAGGAAGGTTTGCGGGACCCGATGGAAAGTGCCTCCAGCACCTTCAGGTGAAATAAAGAGTGTGACCGGGACAATACGGTGAACCGGTCAACACTAAAATTCACTGCACACGATCTGCTATTTGATAAGTGCTCACAAATGGCGGACCCGTAGGTGTTAGGGACAAAGTGTGGTTCCTGATTTTGGTAGGAACGTGCTGCTTAATTCTCATGTCCAAGCGTTGTGTTGTCCTCCCTATGTAGTTAGCCCCGCAACTACAATTATATTCGTAAATTATAGAGTTAATTTGATGAGGAGGGAGGACGTCTTTATACACTGGACGAACCATGGGCCGGGTTTGAAAAACAATCCGTACCTCGGCAGAGAAAAAACAGCGACGAACCTTAGATGAAATTTGTCTGACCATACTTTCACATTTGGTTCCAACCCAAGGCAATCTTAGATAAACAGGGCACTTTTTAACGATACAGTGTTTGGCACTTCTGAACTCCTCAATTTTGTCCCGGATAACCGAATGAACAGTAACAGGTGGATAACCTATACCACATAGGGTATCCTTGACAAAATTGATCTCATCGTCCAAGAAGGGCTCTGAACAGATTTTATATATATATATATATATATATATATATATATATATATATATATATATATATATATATATGTATATATATATATATATATATATATATATATGTATATATATATATATATATATATATATATATATATATATATATATATATATATATATATATATATATTCACCTGGTTAGAATAAGACCAACATACATTAATTTATACGGACATGAGGTAATTTTGGATTTTTGTGTTGTGTAATTTATACACATTGTTATAATAAATACATTAAGTTGCCTTTGGGTAGCAGTTTTATTATTTGATATTATTAGGATTTACCTGCATTACATATCTTTACCATTACCATTACTATATGTATATATATATATATATATATATATATATATATATATATATATATATATATATATATATATATATAAAAAAGTGGACATGGAAGTCCGCACTTAGAGGCGATAGTCTGTTTCATACTAGTGCAATCGTCAGGCAACTGACGATTGCCCTAGCATGAAACTGTCGCCTCTAAGTGCTGTCGCCTCTAAGTGCTGACTTCCATGTCCACTTTTATATTTACACACGGTCTATATTGAGCACTTTATCCCATAAATATAGCACACTTTAAGACTATATTTCTTCATATATATATATATATATATATATATATATATATATATATATATATATATATATATATATATATATGTATGTATATATATATATATATATGTATATATATATATATATATATATATATATATATATATATATATATCCTTACTCTGTCCTGGACATTGAGTTCTACCTGGATCATATCCTCTTGGAATTATTTGTATACATATATGTATGTGTATATATAATTGCATATGTATGTGTATATTTACCACTAATATTGTCAATATATATATATATATATATATATATATATATATATATATATATATATATATATATATATATGTATATATATATATATATATATATATTTTTGAAATTAAGTTGAATTAAGGTGTCTGGTCACGCTTCCTCGTCAAGCGAGAATTTGGGATGAAGCGTGACCAGACACCATAATTCAACTTAATTGCAAAAATTATATTAGGGGTCTCGGCTCTCGCTTTTGAAACATGAGAACTCTTATGTAGCGAAGGAATCATATTTTAAAAAATATATATTATAATATAAGCTCTACTTCTGTATGGAGCACTGTCTTTTTAAAAATAAAAGCAAAAATACTAAGGAACTCCGAATTATTTACCTAATGTGTTCTTTCCTAATTTTCTGAATACCTGCACACACACACACACACACGCACGCACACACACACACACATATATATATAGATAGGTAGATAGATATAGATATATGAGTGCGATGTAAATAATGCGTTTTTTGTCTATAAAGTCTTATTTTTAGCTAATCAGTCTATTAAAAATAACAATGCATATCGGTATGATTTTCTGTGATGAGAAATTAGTATTGTTTTCATTCGGATTCTGACCTTTTTATTGTTATTCTAAAAAAGCTTCTGCCATTTTGATTATCCGCCTCTTCAGAGCTATTTCCATCCATGTCACCTAAAGTGTATTTCGAATGGCACAGTTTACTTAATTTATTACTTAGACTGTTCCCGTTTCACAGCCAGTGCCCGTGCAATGTTCCAATAGCATATTAGATTAAATTGATCCATTTTCTACGGCTTATCAACCGTTTACAGGTTATTAAAATCCAGAAAATGGAGTTAGATTGTAAGAAGGTTTCTCTTTTGGAGCTAATGATTAAATGATACCAAAGTAGACGAGCGTAAAGGAATATGACGATCCCGACTAGAATTGAAATCTTGACCCCCGATTTAACTTATGGAGCCGTTATTATTGACGCCACACACATATTTAATCTCAAAGCCCAAGGTATTCAAAAAATAAAGGCACTGAATAGTCTCAAAGTTGCTTAATTTCGTTGACCTTCTGGAATCGGTTTTTCAACGAGATATGGCATAAGGCCGTACATTAAATTGTATGTTCGCGAAACTAAGGATATGGTAATTCTGAATTCAATCTCATATTATAGTTTCAGTGGAAAGAGCAGAACTAAATAACTGTGCAGATACCCCGAGATATCTACACAGGAATGAGAACAATCACGCACAACAGAAATAAATGGTGTTTTCCAAATTTTCTGAATGTTACTCGAATCGACAAGCACTTGGCGGAGGTAGAAAACACAAAGGCCGAGACATTGTGATTATGACAACAAAGTCAATATACGAATAATGTAAATAATACTAATGTATATTTGCGGACTGTTTTGCCCTGTCGCTACCAGGCATAACATTTCCGCGATTATTTTACCATTTTCACTTTGAATGTATATGTATCTACCCATCTACATCTATCTATCTATCTATCTATCTATCTATCTATCTATCTATCTATCTATCTATCTATCTATCTATCTATCTATCTCAGAGAGGCTGTTCATATTAATATATGCTGCTCTCTTCTTATCTATCTGTCTATCTATCTATCTCAGTCGGTCCATATCTATCTATCTATCTATCTATCTATCTATCTATCTATCTCAATTAATTGACATCTATCTATCTATCTATCTATCTATCTATCTATCTATCTATCTATCTATCTATCTATCTATCTATCTCAGTCGGTTCATATCTATCTATCTTCTATCTATCTATCGCAGTTAATTGACATCTATCTATGTATCTCTCTATCTATCTCTCTATCTCTCTCTCTATCTATCTATCTATCTATCTCAGTCTCTTCATATCTATCTATCTATCTATCTATCTATCTATCTATCTCAGTCTCTTCATATCTATCTATCTATCTATCTATCTATCTATCTATCTATCTATCGATCTATCTCAATCAGGCTATTCATATTAATCTGTCTGTGCCGCTCTCTTCTTATCTATCTATCTATCTATGTTTCATCAGAACTATCACATTTTCTCATACTAATCACATCTACATATGTACGCGAGTGCACTGAAAAGTTTTCAACCTGACGACCCATCGTCTTTCCGACAAAATTCTCACCGTTGACTACTAATTTCGTTACTGGCAGCTTTTATCAAATCATCACTGCTTCGCATCTAAGCATGTATGTTTGCTTCTCACACACAATTCTTGTAGATTCCCTAAGGAGTATGAGGCAACCGCTCTCAGAAGGGTATGGAATTTTTGTGTGATTTACATAGTGAGTTCTAGGGTTTTACAAAATGAAGTGACTACACGAAGATGAACCGATATGGAATTAAGAGTTAAATTTCTACGAGGGTGATTAATAACCAGGAAGAAATAGCTCGATTTGTCCTCCAATTTAACCTATAAATGAGGTGAGGAAATTGATTTATAATTTTCTAAAAGGACTTTGCCCGTTCTTGAATACAGTGATCTCGATAAAAATTCCAACACCCCTCACCTATTTTTCATTCAAATCCGCTATCGAATACACCACTCATAACATTATGTCTATCTCAACAATGTTCATACCTATCTATCTATCTATCTATCTATCTATCTATCTATCTATCTATCTATCTATCTATCTATCTATCTATCTATCTGTCTCAATTAATTGACAACTATCTATCTATCTAGCTATCTATCTATCTATCTATGTATACGTCTGTCTAACGATTTCTTGTTCTATCTCAATCACTTGATATCTCTGTCTGATTGTCTATCTGTCTGTTGACGTATCTTAATCATTTAAAATCTATCTATCTATCTATCTATCTATCTATCTCAATTAATTGACAAATATCTATCTATCTATCTATCTATCTATCTATCTATATATCTATCTATACGTCTGTCTAACGATTCCTTGTTCTATCTCAATCACTTGATATCTCTGTCTGTCTATCTGTCTGTTGACGTATCTTAATCATTTAAAATCTATCTATCTATCTATCTATCTCACTCTCTCTCTCTCTTTCTCTCTCTCTCTCTATATATATATATCAATTAATTCACATCAATCTATCTATCAGTCTCTTGACTCGTCCTAATCGCTTCACATCTATCTCTTTCTGTCTGTGCGTCTGTCTATATATCTTTCTATCTATCTAACGATCTCTTCACCTATCCCAATCACTTGACATCTCTGTCTGTCTATCTATCTGTCAGTTGACATATGATAATCATTTTACATCTATCTATCTATCTATCTATCTATCTATCTATCTATCTATCTATCTATCTATCTATCTATCTATCTAAGACTCTTCATTTATTCTATGTTCCTACCCTCCTCGCATTATATTTACATGCGACTGGCCATCAATAAGCTTCTACTTTTGCCTTTAGATATATCTCTATATACGAAGTAAAACACAACTCATCAGAGTCTTTATATTGTGTGGCGGCAGATTTGATGGCACAAAAGTAATTTAGCGTTTACCGTCTCTTCTCCTGCTTGAATTATTTAATCGCCCATCTGGACGTTGCTGAGGCAGAAGACAAACAGCGAGAGAGAGAGAGAGAGAGAGAGAGAGAGAGAGAGAGAGAGAGAGAGAGAGGGGTACGTACAGGGACAATGATGGCGAAGAAAAGAGGAGAACGAGGGTGTGTGAATTGAGGAGACTTTTATGCCTGGGATTCTACTGCGCAGTTTGGAAGTAGAATTAATCACCCGGCAGTGGAATTGATTGTTTATTGTCGAGAATACCTGACTTCAACAAAAGAAAGAGATTTCCATGGCGCAGATGTCCTTACGTTTTCCTCTGCTGTTCTGTGGCTATAACTGATATACAGTGGGGGGGGGGGGTTAAAACAAATATAAGTACGCACACAAATTTTTAATTTCTTGTATTTCCAACTAATAAGTAACCATACTTTTCATATAATTAACTATAAACAGATGCATAATAACCAAATATGCATAGAAAAGAGACAAAATTCATTTAAAAGAAATAAATCCAATTTATCCATTTAATCCGTGAAACATTATTTGTATATTACAAAAAAGAATATATAATCTTCATATAATACTTTGCAGAATGCCATTATTCACTTCCACAGCAACCAACCTATTCTGGTAGTTCTCAATGCTTTATAAATTTTAGTTGGTATTTTGTTCCATTCTTCTTGGCATATGGCCTTCCATTTGATTTGAATTTTCAAATAACGCCACAGATTGTGTATAAATCTGGGAACTGACTTCACCATTTCATGTTATTTTCATTATTTTTAGGAAGCCATTTCTTTGTAGGTTTTGTAGTGTTCTTGGGATCATTATCTTCTTGGAAGATCAAATCAGGAGGACGTTCAAATTCTCTATCATTAAATCTGCTTCGAAAATATTTTGACATGCTGCGGAATTCATTCTACCATCTATTACTGATATGTTGCCAGTACCTTTGGTAGAAAAACATTCCCAAACCATGATGTTGCCATCACCAAATTTCACTGTGGAACTGTGTTCATTTCTTTGAAATCATCGCTATCTTTCCAGCAGACATGAATGAACTAATGTTACTAAATTGAATATTCAGCTTCTTTGAGGTTCTCCTGTAATTTCCACCTTCTTTCTTGGGCTTTTTGAGAATTTATCAATTCTTTACCTATTGCATAACTCTTTTTTGTATCTTTTAGGTTAGAAATAACTACTGATAAAATTATTGAAACATTATAGAATATTTCACTTGAATAATCTAGAGTATTAAATAATTTGAATTTTTAATATTTGAGATTTGCATTATTCGCATAGTTTTACACACATTAAAATTGATAAATGGAATTTATTTCCATTGAATAATATTTTTCTGTTTCCTATGCATATTTAGTTATTATGCATCTGCGTACAGTTAATTATATTAAAAGTATGTTTATTCATTAGTTGAAAACAAAACGTTAAAATTTCTCTGGGCGAATATTTTCCCGAACTGTGTGTGTGTGTGCATATATATATATATATATATATATATATATATATATATATATATACCCAAGTTTAGGATTGGTATATACGAAGTGAAATCCAATAACCAACAATTAATATTCTTTAAAGAGTGCTCAATACAGAGTAGAGCAGATATAATTATTTATTTGAATATTACAACATAAATATGTTATAAAATCACGACAAAAGTAGCCATTTTGTTTCAACACTTCTTGTGTCTTGTCAAGTGATAATATAGAATATAGAATAAATGGTTTTAAAAGTTTCAAATTAATCAACGATCCTTAGCTAAGAGTAAACGCTGTTACGTAAGCTAGAGTGGCCAATCAAAAAGCAAGTATAGGATTATTCAAAAAATTTGACAACTAAGCAAGGTTATCTAGATATTAAAAGATTTATAAAATTTGAAATTAAAATTAAAAGTAAAAAATTAAAAAATTAAAATTACCTATTTAGAAATCTAAATCAGATCTCTATTAAGTTTTAAATTGTAGAATTACCAAGGAGAAAAAATATAAAAATAAAAATAAAAGATATATATGCTATTTAATTTATATTTTCATTGAAATTAAGTTGAAAGTTGTATTCAGAATCCCAGACAGAGATGTATACATTTTTCGTTTCATTTCAACATGTTAGTCGCCTCTCACGTGAAATCATTCGAACAACGACATGTTAAACGCTCGGACGTATTTAGATATATACACACACATACAAAAAAGCAAACCACACATAGGCAAATGCACTATACTTACACATACACATCGATACACACAGGCACATACATCTACATTCAATATGATCTAGACGGTCAAATGTCGAAGCTATTCGTGGCTTAATATGTTATTAAACGAATTTAAACTTGAAAAATTTAAACAAATAACTATATATATAAATATATATATATATATATATATATATATATATATATATATATATATATATATATATATATATATATATATATACACACACACACATACACATATATATACATATATACATTTTTGAAAACATATAGTTTTCGACACATTTACAGACAAAAGTAAATAACCACCTCCACATATAATTGAACACTCGCACATCCGCATATAAATTAATACATGCACCCGCATAGACACATATAAGGATAATAGGTACTCATATACAGACCTACGTACATAAACATACACATAGATAAGCACATATAAATATATTGACCCATACGTCGACGCAGAAAAGTAAATAAGGCAAGTGAAGAAATACATATAAAGATGCAACTATATACAAGCACACACATACATACATACACATCTAGATGTACATACATAAGCACGCATCCATATATGCATATACACTAAATATATATATAGACATTTACAAATACAAGTGTATACATGAAAAATTAAACAAACGTAAATTAAAACGATATGAGTATAAAAATGCATATACACATCCGCTAGTACATATATATACACACATACATACGCAACTCCACATAGATATATACACATATATATCTACAGACATACATATACATACATACATACACACATACAAACATACATATTCACAAATATATATACACATATATACATATACATATATATATATATATATATATATATATATATATATATATATATATATATATATACATATATATATAAACACACATACACATATACATACACACACATACACATATACGCACACACACATACATATACAAACACATATACATATATACATAAACATATAGACACATGCATAAAAAAGGAAATAATGTTTTTCTTTTCGGATGATAAATTATATAAAAACTGTCCGAATGTTCTTTTTATCCGAGCGCTTTCGGCTATACATTTAGCCATTTTCAAGGATTATATTTTAACTGTTAGAATTAAAAATAGTTTGTTATATGTATGTTTTATAAAATGTTTTTATTTTTTTGTTTCAAAACACGGTCAAGATATTATATCCATGTTCAAAGTTAATATTATTAAGTGTTGGTTTGTTTGCTTTTATTAATAAGACTTCCATTATTTTTAGCCTTTTTTTGTATGTGGATGATGCTATTATATTAATGTTGTCGACAAGTATATTCCGAATAGTATCCGATAGGTCTCCATGAATATTTATTTGAGATCTAATTGAGCTATTGTCAGAAAGGTGTAGAGTTAGTCTGCGTGTTAAACATGTTGTAGTGTGGCCTATATAATTATTTACGAAAGTTGATTTTTGAGCAATACAATTCCTTAATGGCCATTTGAATTCGTAAATAATATTTGTAGGAGGTGAATTGTTATTTTTAACTATAAGGTTAGAGGTTTTAATTTTTTTATAATAAATAATTAATCTAATATATATATATATACGATACGAAGGAAAAAGTATTGTCAGAATTTATGAGACAAGCTTTTCTCAGGATTAATCAAAGGAACATCAACATATATTTTGCCTTTGCATTAGTTTACGCAAATATAACATTCCACCAGTTTCGAGATTAACTTTTAAGACATTTATAACCAAACCCTTCAATTTCAGTGTTTTCATCGTTACGTTTTGAACAATATTTACGGTTTCCTTTCTACCTTATTATCGAAATAACAACATGAAATTTAGTTAATAATAATTCATTGATAGATTTTCATTGCCTTATGGTTTTCTATCAATTTTCCCCCACCCAACAGAAGGAGAAAGAAAGTTTTACACGCATTTATATATGTTTTCTATAAATCTCTTATCAACATTTTAACTCCATAGATATTTAGACATATAGATGTAAGTAAACGGATTCCCTGATTTTTTTAATAAAGTCATTATAATTAAATAAAAAAATAAGTAATTATAGAAATAAATATTCTAAGGATATATTGTTATCAGATATTTGATTTTCGGTATTTTACGGCTTTTTCCGGTATATTTTTTAATTTATCAACATGCTATATTTTTCGATATTCTACCAGGAGCCATTGAAAGCATGAACAGAATCATGAGTCTACATTGATTTCAATACACTGTTGTGGTTTCATAATGTTTTACAATGTATATAATATATTTAATCGTTTCCTACTAGGCCGGAAATGCCACTAGTCCGCAGGGGTGAAAGTAAGAAAAAGACTGAGGAATTGGGAAGACTTAGAAATAATATAAAAGAGGAACGGGTGTCATGAGGAGGGAAGATGGCAGTTGGCGTTGCATGTTTGAAGATTGTATTTTTTCAGGGAAGCAAGGGAAGAAAAAGGAGCTCCACAGTTAGAGAAAATAAACATTTTGTGTAGAAGTGGCACTTGCATTTTGATATTTCTACAGTAAAAGGGTGGAACCTTAATGCCAATCTAGTAGCACGCTTAAATTTTCATATTTTCGTTTCACCAGGAAAAAAAGCTCGTCAAGGCGGTTGCCATGAAATTATGTGTCGAAAACATGGAAGGATACAACGTGACGTTGGTGAGAAAGTGACTGAATCTGAGTTGTCAAATCAGGATTGATACATTAAAGATTCTACACGGATCATATCAGGAGGAATTCAAATATCTTATCAGCATTCGAATGTTCGAATGTGTTTATTCATACAGGACGCAGCCCCAGTCCCATGAAAGTCTGCTGTATTGTCTTGATGTTTATTTACCAAATTAAAGAAAACACCTGAATCCTATTAATACTATATAAAGTATAAGATTTTAAATATTCAAACTGATTCACACATAGAGCCCAATGTTTTAATTAAACAGAGCAACATATTTCATACAATTTCTTTGGTATTGCCCTATTGTACAATTCTTTTTTTTATTAAAGATATATTTAATCGAGGAAAGATACCTGCCTTAACATAGTACCAGTGTTGTTTGATTTTACATTAATGTAGTTAGAAATTTCATGTTCATTGTATGATATATATATATATATATATATATATATATATATATATATATATATATATATATATATATATGAAGAAATATAGTCTTAAAGTGTGCTATATTTATGGGATAAAGTGCTCAATATCAGAGATAGAGCGTGTGTAAATATAAAATATAAAAATTGCACTAGCATGAAACAGACTGTCGCCTCTAAGTCCTGACTTCCATGTCCACTTTTATATTTATACATATATATACATATATATATATATATAGATATATATATATATATATGTGTGTGTGTGTGTGTGTGTGTGTGTGTGTTCGCGCGTGCGTGTGGTTGTGTATCTGTGTCTATGCATGTATTTGGTGTGATTGATGCCAATGTATGTTGTATAAATCTCGTTCGTAAAATTCTCCCTCTCTTTTATACATCTTTACACCGCCGCACATTTTTCTGAATGAGCCATATAAAGACGTACGCTCAAAACAAATGAAAGAGGACATTCCGCTACTCTTTTCCTCTTTCCTGTTCCTTTTCCTGTCTTTCTTCAACCTAATTTTTCATTGCCTTCCACACATAATAACACCCACCTGAATATTGAATACGCGTCATTTACTTATATTTTTTCGAAATTCTTTTCCTTCTTTCTATCAGCATTTTCTCACCTCAGGTTAATTGCTTTCTGCCCAAATATTTGCACGAGTACCTGCAGATATATTTCTATTTTATTAACATTTAAGGAACAGCAATTTGTTATATACCAAATGTTATATTCTTTGATAGTTGCTTTAGGAAATTCCCTATAGAAAGTTCACATGACGTGAATTTTAGAGTTTATACTGAATTTTCACAAAAATGCTTCAGTTTTTCCATTATCTTTCCCAGCTGATCTGTTCCCTATACTGTATTTTATTTCACCTATATTCGTTGGAATATTTCAACTTTCTCTTTCTCCATTAGATAACATGAAATGACTTAATTATACAATCCGTGATGTAGAAAAGGAAACAGATCACACGTTGCCGTCCGGAAAGTGCAATCTGGTCATTGGGAGTAAAGGGACGATAAAAATGTCAGTTTAACGATTTCTCTGTCGAGACTGTGTATGAAAGGAGTGGAATTCTTAGATCACTGTTTTCTGATACATGTCCTGCTATCCGTAGCGTTGATCGCGTGAAACTTTCTTACTAGTTGATACCGCCTGTTTTTTTCTGGTCTTCCATGTTTTAAGTTTTTTTTCCAAGATTTAGAATCGCCATTCTTTTTTTTTCTTAGTATGTGTTCAACGATTGTCAGCAGCCATTTTCTAATTGTTAAAACTCTTTCGTCTGTGGTTTTGATTATCCGTTAAATTTCCTCGTTTCTCGATGCCTCTTTCGATGTTATTCTCATTAT
>OZ038485.1:127271329-127376329 GCA_964036315.1 Acanthosepion esculentum
GAAATATCATCATCAGCATGCCCACAAACAGAACCCAGCTTAGCAAAAGTGGTGGTGAAAGACCCAAACCATAGGTGAGTACGTACGCGTTTCCATGTATATACGTGAAGATGTGTAAGTTTATCTGACGGCGCAGGCGATAGATCTGAATATCATCTTGAACACCCATACCGCTCCTTGTTGAAAGATACATTGCTATATCGACATCGAAATAGAATTACAATTGTGTATGTATGTATGCCCTAACGCATGGATGTGTACCTTCGCCTAGCCTCGGATTGATTATGGATGAGTTTGCGTAAAATAAAAGGCGTACACCTGTATGTATTTTATCGTTTTGGTTGTTACTGATTGGGGATTTGCAAACGTAGTTTGAAGGAGTTCTTATTCTCATTATACTAAGTTAAAAACTAAATTATTTTTCTTACCTCCTGGAGCACAGGTAGGTATACATGTTTGTCCTGTGTCATTGATGGCACCGGCTCAACTTCTCCAAATTTGATATCTGAAGGCTAATTATTTGAAATAACTTATTTGGAAATGAAACCCTAGATCGTTTTTTGTTTTTATTTTTCCTAAATCAGCTTACCAAATAACACATAAACCCCTTAAGATTTATTTCTCTAACATCCTTGATATTCTTATCATCTGTTTTGTGGAATCGTTCCTCTTCGAAAAGTCTCTGGATATCCAAGCTCTCTGCGAAACTAATCTTAACTCTTCGACCCCCTCCTCGGATTGCACTATTCCTGGCTATCTTCCTGTTATGGTCCAGGTTAGGACCAAGGAAGAACAACACGAACACAAGAGTAGAAATAACGAAGATATTTTACACGGAATAATAATACAAGATGTGAAAGGTGTTAGTATGACTGTCAGTCTGGTTTGGAGTGAACTACTATCGGCTCGACTCGATTCTTCCCTCTCTCTTGAGAGGCGTAGTATACATAGTGCTAGGAAGAGTTCATTCTCTAGTTATAGGTAAGGACCCATAAAACTTCCTTTCCTTAGAAAATACACTAAAGTACACATTCATAGCCAGGGAATTTATGTCCGCGACCATCTTCCGCTGTCAAGGGAAGTCTCTCTTGAATCTTCAGATATTTCGAATATGTATCTCCGTCTATCTTTGTTTTCGACCGTTCAACTCCCTCTCAAGACTGTTACGGGCTACATTATATTTCCAGTAATACAGACAGTGGCATCTCCCTACAACCATTTGCAAACAGATTTGTTTCCTGTGACTTTAATGCCCATCATGCCAAGTAGTTTAAAAACTCTGTCACTGACCTCGTTAGCATCCTAACCTGTAAATCCTCCATCTCTCATCCAGCTGGTTGACTTCCCCACGCGTTACCCCAGTAATCGGGACGGACATTTCTCCTTTTTTACTTCTATCCCTAATTCTTGTCATACTACGCAGCTCTGCCCTCTTGGCAACTCTGATCATGCGGTAGTGTCTGTAAACATCTCTTTCCGCTTTCAAAACAGCCATGAATATCTTTCTGTTATTAACGAGCGGTTTGAAGCAGTTTTCATGATTTCATTAGTGACGTCCCTTGAAATAAAGATTTTAATCATCCTGTTCAAAAATCCGCGTCTGGTGGCTTATCCTTGTTTCTTTCATCTCCTTGGTTCTCACCTGCATGCTTGGCTATAACCCACAGGAATCACCTTTTCCGGCTGTACCAGAGCTAAAAGTATGATTGCAACAGACGTCCCTTTGTCTCTGCTCGTAACAAATGCAAACGTGTCCTCAATGAAAGGTAGTTACATTTACATGATAGAAAGAAACACCTTATAAAATCTCGCAGTTTCGATAGTAGAGATTATTGACGGCTCTGCAAGTGTGTGCTGAACAAAAGCAAATTCTCCATTCCTCCTCTATTCAATCAATACCTACTGATGATAAGGTTGAATGCTTTGCTCGGAAATTCTCTTCCAACTCAACACTCGACTCATTTGGTGCACCCTGATTTCCACGTAGAACTGAGGCTCTAATAAGTGATATGTGTATAACACTATCACTGGTCTCGGCTATCATTTCTAGATTAGACTCCAATAAGGCAACTGGAGTTGACGGAATAACTGCCGTCGTCCTCAAGAAAAGTGTTCCTAATCTGGCACCAATTTCTCTCCAAATTCTGCAACTACTGCATTGCTGCTTCTTGATTTCCACTTTCTTGAAAGTCCTCGTGGGTATTCCCTGTTTTTAAGAACACTGTAGGAAATTTTGATCTCTTTACCTATGGCCCTATTAGTCTACCATTCGTCTGTGCATTAAATACTATTACCATATCTGGTCAAGTGTTCCTGTAATTCATCTCGATGTTCTTGACAAAATCCAAAGAAGGATCTCCAAAGTAATCGATCCTGACTCGGCATCTCGACGTCAGTCACTTTCTCACAAACGTTATGTAGCTTTCTTCTGTCTCTCCCACAAATGTTTTACTGGCAACTGCTCTGATGAGCTTTCTCCCTGCTGCCCCGACTATATGAATTTAAGCGTGCTACTAGATTGGCATTTAGGTCCCACCCTTTTACTGTTGAAATAGTTAAATGTATTGCCACTTCTAGTCTAACAGGTGATTTTCTCGAACTTCCCGACAGTGGAACTCCTTTCCGCTTTCTTGCTTCCCTGACAACTACAATCATCAAAAATTTAAATACAACGTCAATCGCCATCTTTCGTTGTCTTTAACTCCGTTTAACTTTTATCCTTTCCTCAATCTCCCTATACCAAGTCTTTTCTCTCAGTTTCATTCAACTAGTTGCATACTAGTAGCACTCCAGTCTGGCTCGGGGGGAAATGACTAATAAATCGCTTTGCGTAAGAGGGATCTGATGCATAGATCTCACTACTTACCTAATAATACATTTAAAGATTATGAATGCTGTCTAACAGTATCCATAATCTTTAAAAGTGTATTATTAGGTTGGTGCAAAAATAATGTCGTTTTCTCACATGAATTTGAACGTCAAAAAACGACATTATTTTTGCACCAACCTAATAATTTCCAATGTCCTAAAATATACACAATTATAATTACCAATTTGTGTTTAATTTGGATCAGCTATATGTTCATTATGATTTTAATTACTAGATAAGTGTCTCATTAAATGATATCTTTCTTGATTCACGATATAAAGATTGATCTGCCTACCACGGGTATATATTTGATAGCTTTATCTTCTCTTTTCACGGAAGAAGTTTCCGATATTTTCCATTTTTGATGTGTTTTCTTCTTATGTTATTATTTTCTCTCTTTATATTTTATGTATCCAACAGATGAGCAGCTTTCTCTACTGATGCTGTCTTTGTTATTCAATTTATAAACGTCTGCACTAATCGCATGAACCCATTCCTCTTGTGTTTGATTGGATTTGTTTTTATTCGGCGACTTTTCTTAACATTATTTGCTGTATCAATTTCATTAAGACGGGAATATGATCATTTTTCCGGATTGATTACTGTCTTTCTTTACTTGTCATGGATTTCGCTATTGTCACTTTAGCACATAATGTATTCACAAGTCTCATAATGTCTCTTAACTTTGTCTGCAAATGTTTATTTGTAAATGAATTCAATGCGATTAGTAGTATGTTGCCGTTTAGTCACTGATTTCGGCTTCTTTATTTTATAGTTTTACGGTTAATGTTCATATGGGGTAGAGGGGTACACATCTTTAGTATATTTTAAAATACAAAGGTGATATTCCTTGTTTTCTGATGTCTGTGCATATTAAATGAATTTCAGTCTCACAAATAGCACCATGCGCATGCGTTCCACATGCCTCAGAATACACTTATATTTATCGAAAGTTATCTATAATTTTTCTCTTCTCCTTGAAAAACGATTATTTGATATTTGCTAATAAAATCAAAATCCTTTAGAATGGGACACCGTGAAGAAATATCTGATCATTCAGCCAACCCAAATCAAGTTCTGAGTTAGAAAATGTCCATATTCTATTTGGTTAGAATATCCGCGTTTCCAACCATTAGATACTGGTTCAAATCTCCCTAGTGTTAATTTCTCAGGAAGGTGATTGGATTTTATCGGCCTGCGCCACCTTTCGAAACAAAAAAAAAAGGTAAAAAAAGTATACCACGGGTTGACCCAAAGATTGGAAGCGAAATTTAGAAGTTGGGATTTTTAGTCAACAGCTGTGCAAACACGAAGTCATCGCGACTGTGTTTGAGCGCGTTTTGTACTAACATTTGGTCTCACGCTCTCTCCCCAAAACACTTAACAAGGTACGATTAGTATAGTTGTAGTATAAAGCATATCTCGAAGTTGTCGGTTTAAAAACGCAAATGGGCTTGACCGTGTGTTGCGCCTGGATTGTTCAGCCCCCTAGGTGAACAGGGAGATTCGGACATGGGCGCTTAGACATTTATTATTATTATTATTATTATTATTATTATTATTATTATTATTATTATCATTTTTATTTCCTTTGATATCTGGCGTTTACACATTTCTTTCCAGTTCCCGCCCACGGACCTAAGGTTAGAAATGGCATCATGACACTTTACACTGCAAAAAAAAAAAATTACATAGATAAAGCCCTTCGTAAAGTGTGGGCTGTACTTGTCAGAACAATTTTTTGTATCTCTTTGAGGCATGGACTTCCAGGGATCCCTTCAATCAGCCTACTGGAATCTTTTCCAACCAGTCCAAGAGCTCCAACTACAACAGGAATTGTTGATGTTCCCATGTGCCACATTTTTGAGATTTCTATTTCAATGTCCTTGTATTTTGACAGTTTTTCGAATATCTTCAAAGATACATTGCAGTCTGCAGGGACTGCCATATCAATAAGGAGGCACTTATTTTGTTTGTGGTCTTTAATAACAATGTCTGGGCGGTTGGCTTTGATTGTTCTGTCAGTGTGTATTGTGTAGTCCCATAGAATTGTAACAGGTCCTATCTCCGTAACCGGGTCAGGGTGGTGTTCGTACCAATTTCTTCCAGTTTCCTTCCCATAGGAGTTGCAAATTTTCCAGTGCAGATATTGGCCCATTCTGTCATGCCGGGTTTTATATTCAGTGGGTGCCAATATCGTGCAACCTGATATAAGATGATCAATGGTTTCTGGATATTTGTCACAGAATCTGCATCTTGGGCTAACACAGTATTTTAGTATATGTGCTTGATAATTCCTAGTTAACAAGCATTGGTCTTGTGCAGCAATGATAAAACCCCCAGTTTCACCTTTCAACCCTGCACTACGTAGCCACTGATGGGTGCGGTTTATATCTACGTCTTCTTGTTTGGTACGGGCAGAGTATTGGCCATGGAGCGGTTTATTTTGCCATTGTTTCTTTATCTGGTCGGTCGCATTTCTCTTTGCATTCTTTTTTAAGTTTTTTGCAGCTTCAGCCGGTGTACAGTGATGTATTTGAATTTCTGTGCCCATTTGAAGCTCTTTTTTGAATTTTTCGGCTTCCTTTACTACAGAGTAGAGACACTTCCTACTTTCATGTTCCTTGACACATACCATCATCCAGTCTTCTGTATTTTCCAAATATCTTTGGAGGCCAATTTTTGTACTTTTGTAGGATAGTTCTAGTTGAACTAGTCCTCTGCCTCCTTCGGATCTGGGCACATACAGGCGTCAATATCAGCTTTGGGATGATGCATGCTGTAGCAAGTGAGGAGCTTTCTCGTTTTGGCGTCCATTCGCTTAATTTCAGCTATGGTCCAGTTAAGTACATTAAAGCTGTATTGCACCACAGGAACAGCTAAGGTCTTTATAGCTGATATTCAGTTTTGTGAGTTTAGCTCGGTATTTAGTACCAGGCGTACACGCCTGTAGTACTCCTTTCTTACCTTCTCTTTCATTTGGGAGTGTTGTATGCCATCTCCATCACTAATTCCTAGGTACTTATATGCTTCACCATGCTCCAATTCTCTAATCTTCGTGACAAAATCTAAATCTATTAAGGGTGCTTCTAAAATTCTACCTTTCTTAAATGTTACTTTAGCACATTTATCTAATCCGAAGCTCATGCATATGTCGTCACTAAAGTATTTTACAATATTATTATCATTATTATTATTATTATTATTATTATTATTATTTGTTGTGGCTAAGTAAATGGTTAAAGAAATAACAAAAAAATGTTGAAGATATATCATATATTAAACAGTAAGTACAACAGGAGAGTATTACACGAGTAGAGAGTGTCTGTCGATTGACCCTGCGTTCAATCTGTTCGTCTGTTATATTTAACAGAACCCCCCCCCACGAGGGTGTACGTGGCACATGGTCGTGTTTACAGTGGGTGCTTCGATCTCGTAAGCTCTACCAAAAATATTCAGTTAGAACCCGTAAAAACGGGTCCAGGGCCTGTCTACCACTCCGGACGAAACTTTGCCCTGCGGCAAAGACTCGTCCTGGTTCCTCTCTACCGAATCAGACTGTTAATATTTAAGAACCCCCAACACGGGATTTATGTGGCACAAACCCAAGTTGAAAGTGGGTTCTCCGAGCCCGTACGCTCAGCCAAAAATATTCCCTTAGAACCCGTATAAACGGGTTCAGTGCCTGTAAACCTCGCCGGACGAAACTTTTCCCTGCAGCAAAACCTCCTCCGGTTTCCTATCTGCCGAGGCAGAGAGTTCGACAGTTATGAAATGTTTGGTCGACTGATAATATTTAACAGCACCCCCAACGTGGGATGTATGTGGCACAAGACCGAATTTACGTGGGTGCTCAGAGTCCGTAATCTCGTCAAAAATATTCCGTTAGAACCAGTATAAACGGGTTCAATATCTGTCTACCTCCCCGGATGAAACTTTGGTTTTCGGCAAAGCCTCGTCCGGGTTTCTCTCTGCTCAAGGCAGAGTTCGACAGTATGAACCGTCTGGTCGACCGTTAATATTTAACAACCTCCTACACAAGAGCTTTATGTGGCACAAGGCCTAGTTTACCGACGGTTCTCCGGGCCCGTAGACTCGGCCAAAAATATTCCCTTAAAAGCCGCATAAACGGGTTCAGGGACTGTCTAGACTCCCCCCGCCGCTCGTGAGTTCTCCAGAAATGAACAATCTGCTCGACTGTTATATTGATAGCCCCCCCCCCCCACGAGGGATGTATGTTGCCCAAGGCCGAGTTTGCCGTGAATTTTTCAAGTCCGAGGTTCAGCGAAAAATATTCCCATTGAACTCGTATATATGGGTTCAGGGACTGTCTACTTCCCCGGAGGAAAGTTTGACCTTCAGCAAAGCTTTTGTCCGGGTTCCTCTTTGCCGAGGCACAGAATCCGACAAAAATGAACAGTCTGGTCGACTGATATATTTAACAGCCTCCCCGCCCACGATGGATGTATTTGGCACAAGGCCGAGTTTACCGTGGGTTCTTCGAGCCCGTATACTCAGCACAATTTTTTTTCATTTTGAACCAGTATAAACGTGTTCGGGGCCTGTCTACCTCCTCGAAAGATACTTTGCTCTACGGCAAAGCCTTGTCCGGGTTCCTCTCTGTCGAGGCAGAGAGCTCGACAGTTATGAACAGTCTGGTCGACTGATAATATATAACAGTCCCCCCACGAGGAATGTATGTGTCACAAGTCCGAGTTTAAAGTTGGTTTCTCCGAGTCCGTAGGCTTGGCCAAATATATTCCCTTAGAACCCGCATAAACGGCTTCAGAGCCTGTCTACCTCCCCGGACGAAAGTTTGCCCTGCGGCAAAGCATCGTCCGAGTTCCTCTCAGCCGAGGCAGAGAGTTCGACAGAAATGAACAATCTGGTCGACTGATCCCCCAAGACCTCTCTTACTAATCTTATAATAGGCGGAAGAGTCTAACATAAACTCTTGAGAGCGAGGACTCCACAACATTATTATTATTAAATTGCATAGTTCGATGCTGATCACTGTTTCTGACAGTCGATGGGCAAACATCAAGCGATATCGGGAAAAATGTGCCTCACTTTAACGAGTGATGATATCAGCAAGATTAATTATTCTATTATTATCTGATAATTTTTTAAATTTAATTCCATTTTTGAATGTTGATTTAGTTTGCTCACGATTTCTTCACAGTCATTTTATTGAGGCACCATCTCCAGATCCGTGGACATTGAAACTTAGAAAGATATTAGAGTAATCCAGAAATCTAGAAACTAAACTGGCGGCAAACAATGAATTCTGAAAATATATAAAAATCGAAAGTGTTATAAAACCACCAGACCGAGAGAATTCCGAGAGAAATTATATATCCTACCAGGATTCCTTATTGGTGGGCACAATCTTAACAACATAAGATATGCAGATTAGATAGTGTTGATAACAGATATAGAAAGGGAACTCCCACAGTAAATAGTAAAGTGAAGCGTGAAGAACGGGACTGAACATCGATTGACAGAAAATAAAATGATTGCTTAATTGTGAAAGGGATAGCCCAACATGCAAATTATAAATTAGAGATACGAAAATCAGTGAAGTACAACAATTTAAATATCTGAGAAGTGCTTTAACAGAGGACGGAAAGGGAAACACAAATAATCGATGGCGCATTGGGATACCTAATGGGGTCTTCCAAACTTTGAACAAATTATTAAGCAACAAAAATAATTCGTTAGAAATAAAGAAAAGAGTACTGAAATTTTATGCAATATTAGTCCTCCTATATGCCACATCATACAGCACAATCTCCTCACAGAGGAAGGAGTGACGTGAATCAATGTAAATGGGAATCTACAGAAGGATGTTGGGAATACCATGCGCCCAACATTTGAAGAATGATGAAGTTTTAGAGACAATGTGAAATAAAAGGATATTTATTAATATCACGAAGAGACAGTTGAAGGCTTGAACATTTTAATACTCACAGGAGAGACTGATGGGAAGCGGAAAACCACGGATAACCCCCTTGGTGAGCTTGAATGAATGGACGGCGGAAAGATAGAAAAAATTCAACTCTCTTAAGAAATACAAAAGACAGGTAATTATGATGAAAAATATGGAAAAGACAAAACAAAATCCGAATATGCAAGTTTACTGTTTTAATGTTGTTTTACTGTCGACGTCAAACGTTTCGGTCTAGTAGACCATCTTCAGGACATGGTTATTAGAAACATACTTAGGATTAGACGATATTTAAGTCAACATGAAAAGACGATAGACACAAGACTAATCAGAAACAGAACAACTGAAATTCTAAAGTCAGCGTTCCCTTTTTTGGGGATTCGGTCACGTTGGCGTCACGTTGGCGTCACGTTGGCGTCACGTTGGAGTCACGTTGGCGTCACGTGGGTGTTGTAACGAAAAGCGCACTCCCGAGATAGAGACTTTATCTTAAATGAAAAAGAGGTATTCTATTTGAATCTAAAGGTTATAAGTACATTTGTCAAGCATTAATCTTGCCAGGTAATTATGCAGAGCCAGGATTGCCAATGCCCTGAGGCACAAAGAACATAGAAGAAAACTGTGCTAAACACTTGCCTCCCTACCATCAAATAATAATGACTTTATATTTTACTTCATTTTACGAATTAAGACTTTTACAATTGCACTCTTTAAACAAAAGTAGTATATCAAAGTGACTGGAAACACAAACAAATATTCTATAAACCAGTACTAGTGTTTTTTTATGCGGTCTGCGGTGTTGTTTACGGTTGACCAAATATATGTTTGGGGTCAGAGATATATGCTTCTTGGTTCAGTGAGCCGAGACTTTGTCAGTCATATCCCAAGGGCGTAGGTCTTCTGCTAATGATATTCTTTTCCCGAGGTAGATAGATGAGTTGATGGTAGAGCCTTTCAGCTCAAATGAAAAATTATTCTCATTCTATAGCTGACCTTGGCAGATCAAGTCTGCAAGACTCGGTTAACTCACAAGAATTTATAGATTTATTTTCTTTTACGTATGTTTTTGCTAACTTCCGCTGATTTATTTGTTTTAATCTCTTTTTTTTATTCAACAAATATTTGGCATGAGAAAAACAAGAACATTAGTAAAAGTAACATAATTTTAATTTGGAAATATTATATAGATAAAATATAAAATAAATTAGAATGAAATATTTCGTTTTATATAATCAATAATTATGAATTAGGAAAGAATTCTGTTTCGAAAATTAAAACTCTGTCGAAAGAATTTAGATTTTCTTTCTGATTTCACATTGAATATAAAAATATTAATAAAAATAAAAGCACATGAAATAAAAGAAAAGATTGCTTGTGTGGCGACAGATATTTTATTTTATCATGTTAATAGAAAATGGAACAAATTAATTCAGAAGTCAGATTTGATAGGTAAAAAGCCGAAAATGCTTTGAAAATTTACAAAATTATAAAAAACTTGTAAATTACAGTGATTTATATTATTCATAAGAGAATGTCAAATTCACAAACATAAAAATTATGTGCCGTCAGTGGTTTGCGTCTATGAAACGACTGAAAGACATTGTAAAACAGCGTAAATACAATAATGATATCAACTGTTTTAAACCGCTCAGTATAAAAGTAATGATACATGAAAGAATTACCTGGTACTAAAGACAGGTGAAAACTAATGGAATCCTTAGAATTGAAGAAAGACCTTGAACCAATAAAAAAAAACACAGCATACAGGAAACGGGAGTGGATACTACACAATACACATAAGTATACAGTGCTTGGCAACAAGTAAAAAGAAAATTGAAAAATGTCCAAACACAGCGATTTTTTCTTGCAAGGATGGTGAGTACGATGCTGAGAAATTGATATCAGTTTTTGATATAAAATTTATAATAATAATAATAATAATAATAATAATAATAATAATAATAATAATAATAATGATAATAATAATAATAATATAATAATGAAAGAGCAAAGACAAATGCATCCGACCAGATACAGAAACAATGGCAAGATAAACCACTTCATGGCCAATACTCTGCCCGTACCAAACAAGCTGACGTAGACAAAAACCGTACGCACCTGTGGCTCCGTAGTGCAGGGGTAAAAGCTGAATCTGAAGGTTTTATCCTTGCTGCACAGGACCAATGCTTGTTAACTAGGAATTATCAAGCACATATACTAAAATATTGTGTTAGCCCAAAATGCAGATTACACCAGAAGAAATTTAATGCAGGAATCGACCCCCCCCCCCCCCAATGATTGCTAAATATCGATTTTCTTCCCTACCTCAGCTGTTGCTTATAGGTTTTTCTTCGCGAAATATATGGCTCTTGTGGAGCAGCGAGCTGCGTATTATACGGATAAAGTAATTTAAAAATTATAATACATGCATAAAATATCATCACGGAAACCACATAACATAAATGAAACTTTTATTCTACTATTTTTTACGCAATAAAAGCCCCAAGAGCCAATCAAGTGTGTGGGTTACTAAATGATGTTGCTGCAAAGGCGTACAGAGAGTAGAGCAAGAGATACATATTATGTTGGTTAGATATGTTTTTTTACCATAGACCTGAAAGACGTTAAGATATTAGCGATCATATTGGAATAGGTTTTACAATGCATCGCTTCTGGAGTGGGGGAGTCCATGAGTAGAACATATTATTTTCACATTGAATAGGAAAGGATTGAGGATACGGCTTCGGATCCTAGCAGGGAATTTCTGGAATCGTTGACCCATGTGATGCGGATCGCCCGAACATCTCCCCTGTATTAGCGAGAGGCTGACAGCGTTTCGTCTTTGAGAAAGGGGTTATATGGCGGAAAAGCTTTCATCAGACACAAGCACCGTAAACGCTTTTGAAATCGGTCGAGCCTGGAAAAGAATGATTGAGTAACTCCGATCCGTAGCAACAATACTCCATTTTGTTCAGATCTAGCTCTTGTGAAGGAAGATCACTACAGAAAAAATCAGGTACTTTCTCGAACTTCCAAACAGACGATATTTTCCGCCATCTTTAGTGATGTATCGTATACACGAGTCCAACTTAAGATGCGACTGAGCCTCAGTAGGCTTTCAAATCAAGCGATGACTGAGAAGTAAACCGTTCATCAGGATGAGAGAAACAAGATTATTGCGGCTGAATTATATTGATACAAAGTATTCTTTTTCTAATACATTAAGTGATGTTGCAATTAATTAAAAAGATTAATATAGTATATAATTACACTATTTACATTATTCGGACTATTGTTCTCATCTTTGTCGCCATGTTTATCACAACTTTTCGGCCGTTGTACGCTCCGACCTTCTTCAGGTGGTTGGTATGTCGAACTGAACCCTTTATTTCGCTCACTGGGGTAGACTGTTCTAGTTCCACGTGCAATGTCTAATGGATGTCAGTTATCTCCTGTTAATACCTCTCTGACATTTCTCCACTGCCTTAACCAGGTATTGAACTCACAATCTTCGGGTTCTGTCAGTGGATCTAACTAACGCCTTTATCCACTGTTCCATGTGTCCTTGAGTCATGGCACGTGGAACTAGAAGAGTCTACCCCAGTGAGCGAAATAAAGGGTTCAGTTCGGAATTCCAATCACCTGAAGAACGCCGGGGGGTACAATGGCCAAAATGTTGTAATAAATATGGCGACAAAGATGGGGACAATAGTCTTAATAATGTAAATAGTGTACATAATACCTCATCTCAGAACTATAGACAGTATCTAATTAAAGTGATCGAGATTTGGAGAAATATGCCATTCGCGCTTTAAGCTTTCAATGCTTCTTTGCAAAGGACTGCTAGTTCAGCTATTCATATTTATTGGTAGAATCATTCATACAAAAATGAGACTCTGGTGCTTTCGTGATAAACCCTTACAAAAAACAAAAAAAAACCTCCAATATTAAGAAAATAAAAAAAATAATATTACTCGTTAACTTGTTAGCATGTCGTCGAATCTAATTCCTCTTAGTTTTCCCCATGGTAAAACAAAGTTTGATTTTCGCTTAGTTTCCATATCGATTACACACTCCTTAAATAACTTTACTCTGACGCCTGTAAATACCTTAATCACATGTCTGTCGAATTTCTTGAAAACATGGTCAATTCAAATCTACAGACGCCATTTTGTCTGACCATTGATCCGATTTAGAATAATGTTTACTTATTTCTGATTTTGGCAGTTTTATTCACTTTTTTTCTTTCTTATTTCTTTCACAATTTCTTCCTAGATTTTATTAAATTTCTTTCTTTAACTCTTTCATATACTTTTTTCTTCAATTTTGGTTTCTTCCGTTTTTGTTTTTTTTTCAATTCTTTTATATTTTGTTTCTTTTGTCCATATTCCTCTTTCGTTTGCTTTCTTTTCTTCGTCATTTTGTCTTGGCAGTGCCAGTTGAACAATTCCCACTATGTATTTCTCATAACAGTAATTTAATCTTTTTCGTCTTATTTTTTATTATTTTCTTGACTTTTTAGTATATTAACATTTTTTTCTTCTTCCAGCGAAGAATTCATCCGGGGAAAATCATTTTTTTAGCTTTATAAATACATCTAGACATTGACAACTAATGTTCTTGCAAATAAAAAAAAAGTTAAGTAGAGTATTCGTTTTGTATATACAGGGCTTCAAAAGATAAGTGGTTAATGTTAAAAAAATATCTTAAATTTTTATTTGGTTCTGATCTTATCAGTGCAGATGGAGATATTATCTAAGGAACGGATTCTCGGTTAATGCGCTAATTTTGTCGTTGACACTGTGTGTAAGGTCATTTCTTCCATTAATAACGATTGAAATAACAGCAATAGTAAAACAAAAATATATAAGGATGTTTTTCTTTATTAATTCTATTGTCTCCTGGATTTTTTTTTATTAATTCAATTGTCCCCTAGATTGATTCTGCAAGAATTGGTCCTAGTTATTATCTTCCGACCAAATAGAGGCTATTTGCACTAAATAACAATATTTTATGAAAGTTCATTTCCATCTTTCTTTCACTATTTCTCGGGCAATTCTTAACAGGAAAATCATATTTCTTGTACACCAACAATGATATGAACACAGCTTGTAATATTTAAGTAATACAAAAAATATACTTAATTGTTGTATAATAATTTAACGCGGTATTATATAAAGAAAAAAACTAAGCATAATGCAACAAACCTGTCATTTCTATGGTGGCTCAATCCACCAAGAACAGAAGGAAACGCACAGGGGAACATTGGACCGTTGTTATCTCTTCTGATTTGTGTTGTTTTCTTGAACTATTTTCCGTGCTTTTTCATCTATTATCGCTTCACCTCATATTCCCTGATATAGATCTTTATCAATTGTATGTCCAGATGTAATCATTCAAAATGCTCTTCCGACTAAGCAGCAAGAGAATACATTCCAAATTATAATGCAGAAGGTCATTCTAACTGACATGTTGTTCTCTATACCACAGATTGCAAGAGGTTCTTTGATAAGTAGTCTTGTAATACTCAATTTGTTGTTGCCCAGAGAGATTAACTGAATGCTCCCTAAAATCGTTTTTATTTTATGATCATCTTAATGCAAACATCGAATTTAACTCTGCTTCAAAAATACACCATCAGCAAATTTTGCTTACAAGCCGGCAAAGAAACTGCCTCAATTCAGCATATTGCACCCATTCCAGAAACATTGCGCCTATTCAGTAAAAATGTTCGCGAATGCGGAAATTGAGATGATTTCGGATGCATTGCGGCTATTCTAAACGTTGCGTCTGTCCCGAAAACATTGCACCTATCCCGAAAACATTGCACCTATCCCGAAAACATTGCACCTATCCCGGTAACATGGTGCTTATTCCGAACATTTTGAATATACCAGATATTGTGTCTATTCTGAAAACCTTGCGCCTATCTAAGAACATCTCACCAATTTCGGAAACATTGCCCCCCTTCCAGACATTGCGCCTGTTCAGGATATTTTGTCTGCTTCTGGAACAAGGCACCGATTCCACAACATTTCGCCTAATCTATACACTTTGTGCTATTCCGCACATGGTGTCTATTCTGGAAACATTGCCAATTTTCCGGAACATTTCAACTATTCTAGAATAATTGCGCCTATTTGGGAGATTGCGCCTTTTCTGGACCTTGTTCCTATTGCGAAAACATTACCCCTATTCCGCAACATTTCGCCTATTCCGGAAACATTGCGCTTATTCAGGAACATTTCGCCTATTCCAGTTATTGTGTCTATTCCAGAAGCCTTGCCCCAATTCCGGAAACATTTTGCCTATTCCGGAATATTTAGCCTATTCTGGAAACATTGCCTCTATTCCGGAACATTTCGATTAATCTGGAAACGTTGCCACTATTCCGGAACATTTCGCCTCTTCTAGTCATTGTGTCTATTCCAGAAACCTTTCCCCAATTCCGGAAACATTTTGCCTATTCCGGAACATTTAGCCTATTCTGGAAACATTGCCTCTATTCCGGAACATTTCGATTAATCTGGAAACCTTGCCTCTATTCCGGAACATTTCGCCTCTTCTAGTAATTGTGTCTATGGTGTATGGCCGACTATATGCAAGAATCATAAACATAATGTGAAACATTTTTATAACGTACTGGAGTAATATGAAAGAATGCTACTATAAAAACTGCAGGATGATAATAATTGTCATACATCGACGAATACTGTAGAAAAAAAACAACTATAGAAGCAAAATATGGATAAAGATTGATGACCGGGTGACCATGGAATAAACACTTATATGTGGCTGAAAATTAATATACGGGGTATAAAGTGCTGCTAATATATCAGACATTTGTTGAGTAGATTGAAAAAATCTTGTAGAATAATAATAAAATATGTCTAACTATTAGAAAATGAGGGCGGAAGAAGAACGCATCGGTTGAATATCATTTATGATACAAATAACAAAGATGAGGATACTGTTAAGTGTAGATTTAAGAACAATGAAAAATAAATAATTTCTATCCTTTATTCTTGCTTATAGATTTTAATTTAGTCATCGTTTTAAATAAAGTTCTGCTTTTTTGTTATCTTTCCTTATCCTGTTTCTTTTACTGCTTTGTGAATATTTTATCGTACGTTCATCGTTTAAACTTTTACGATTTTTTATTCTGCTTCCTAAAACGTAATTTTCTTTGTTAATTTTCCCTTAATCTTTGCTTATAATCTTTCCACTACTGTCTCCATCTTTCAATAGATTTTTTTATTCCTTTTTTTTCGTTTTTTTCGTTTTTTATTTCCTTTTCGTCGTCATGTTTTTGTTCGCTTTCTATGTTCCAATCATCATTTTCTCCAATTCTTTTGGTCTCTTTTCCACCCAGTCTTTTATCTCTCATCATCGTTTCTCGGCTTTTTTTTATTTGTCGCATTCTTCTTTTTTGAATCTACCGAATTCTTTCTCCTACACTTCTTTTCAGTTTTTCTGTATGCAACACCTTCGTTTTATCAGTATTTCTTAACATTTTCAGAATGCAAAGTCTTACATAAGTAGTTACTTATTTACTAAGTAGTTACTTCATTTCACAGTATGCAATGTCTAAGATAGCACTAACTATTTATTTAAGACGTTGCATACTGAGAAAGACAAGATTTGGAAAATGAAAAATTGGACCTGATATATTTTGAGAGAGAATGCAAATATTATGGAAACTGATTTGTTGTCAACAGTAAATGGAGGAGTAACGTGCATCGATGTTGGATAGTATCAAACCGGGAGTCTGTAATACAGCTCAATGTTCGAGAAAAACATGGGAATGTCAACGGACAGAATGAATCCAGAATGCCCAGCTAACAAAGCCATGAAGTTTTACTTTGAAAAGAATATCTTCAAAATGCCCGGGTGTCACCCATGAATCACTATAGGTACAACGCCGAACAGAGGCATTCACAGAACAAGGCTGAAACATCCCACTTTTCCTTCGGAGAAGTTTACAATCAACGAACATATACAACGAATCCGCAAACTAGCATGGGACAGAGAAGGCTGAAAAAATATAATGTAATCAGTATACCATGTCACTGAAGATAAGAGAACACGTTAATTCATGACCTCAAATCGAAACAGTTTTAATGATGATGGTAATGATGATGATGACGACGACAACGATGATGATGACGACGACAACGATGATGATGATGACAATGACGATGACGATGATTATGACGACGACGATGATGATGACGACGACGATGATGATGATTGTGATGACGACGACGATGATGATGAATATGATGATGATGATGATGATGATGATGATGATGATGATGATGACGATGACACTGCTTTAACGCATCCATTTAAAAAAAATTTTTTCTTTTTCCAATTGTCTTCTTTGTTTTGTTTTTTTCTTGCATTAATTTTACTTATATTTTAGGATATCTCCTCTTGACTTCAATTTTAACTTCCTCGAAGTTTTACAACACAGGTTCATGATTCTATATTTAGAATAAATTAAATATAAAAATTCTCATAAAAAATCGCCTTCATACATTGTCCTTGTCTTTCCCTCTCATTAAAGGTTGAAACATTTGCAGAGCTTGATTTATATGCTAATTGTTATTTTAATTAACCAAGAAACATAAATTAAGCCTTCAGCCTGAAACAATAAAAATATCTATTTCAACAATCTCATAAATCACTTGCGTTCTAATGAAAGTAACAACTTATTTTTTCATTATTCCGTTGTTAGTTTAAAATATTTGACAATAAACTTCTCTGTGTAATTACTCAAGTCGCAAAAACAAAGCCAAGATTCAGAGTTTCAAGGCCTAAGAAGCAGATGAATATTTTTCTAAATATTTTATAGGTTCGCAGTCGTTCAAATGAATAAGACAATAAACTGAAATACATAAATATATTTTTCTGTTGATGACATTTTTTTGGCGCAACTGTCAATGTTAACTTGTACAGGTGTTAACTGCAAGAACATCAAATGAAATTAACTGAAAGCTGAAGTAGCAATGGCCTGGCTACCTAGAATATTAATAATTAACTTATGAACATGTCTAATAAAAGAAAAAAATACACAAAGCTGTAAGATAGTTTTTTTTTTTTAAATCGATTTGGTCGGGAAGACAAATAGTCAAATAGTTGAAAGATTATTTTGAGAAATGAAAGATGATAATTCTAATATACATCTCTTAAATAATACAGATATTTTAACAGATGGGGAAAGACGTAGCAGCGTAATCCGAAGCCAGAATGTTACGTGGAAGGCAAATGCTAGCAAAGACGAAAATGGAAACAAAATGGACGATCATACATAAAATCAGAAAGAGGCATTGGAATTTCTGGATTAAAATTTGAGAAAAGTATACTTGACAAATTTGACACTCAGAAGATATATTGAATGAAACAGGGTTACAGGGATGGTGGTGGATTGTTAAAAGATAATCATACCTCAAAGCAACAAAGGATAAGAAGTTGTGGAGCGCCATGATCTTTCACGCCCGGAAGGAACATGGTACATAGGAGAAAAGGCAATTAGCGAGTTCCAGTTCAAGCCATGGCAGTTGCGCCCGATTTGGCATAAATACATGCTTTATATTAAAGTAACCCCAAGAAAATATGAAAGCCATTCAAGAAAGAGGGTTAGGGTTTAAAATATTTATCCTGAGTGTTTTATATTAAGAAATGAAGAGAGAAGAGGAAAACATCTGAATAAAATTATTATATAATGAACAAACTCAGTGATTACTAACATTTATAAATAATTATCCGTCCTGAGTAAGGCGATAAAATATATCCAACAGAAAGACTAGAGATCAGGAGGTCTTGAGGATAGTATAACTACCTCTTAATTGCTGGTGTTCCCTGGTCCACATTGACCCGGGTTGGTAGCATCTGTCAATGTCCCAGCTATAAGTAAATAGTTAAACCCCCAAAAGGAGTAAAAAATACTATGAAAGTATAAAATAGGTTTTAATACTAACAGGACAAATCAGGAGATATACAATCTATTAAGGAAGCAAAATTATTAATAATAATGTCATTTATAAGTATTGGTACAAATCTGCAGTTAAAGAAAGGAATAGGAGTTAAACTAAATTATACATGATTTTCAAAAGAATTAAGAAAAATACGACACGTCAAAGTAGAAACAGTTTTATACAGTAAATTCCACAATTTCGTTCAAATCTGTACCAAAAATGAAACCAGACGTTTTATGCCGTAGGTAAAAATAAATAGATGAAAAGAACATTAGATATTCAGAGAGAAAGCCGCGCCTAATTAATTTCGGAGCTGATCATTGGAAACAAGTAGGAAATTATTTGGAATGCTGATGTTCAAAAAAATTTGTTATAATTCTCAAATATTATGAAAATGATGGTTCGGGTCATGCCAAATCTATTGACACAGTTCAAACTATGGTAGAAACTATGATTTTGTGAAAGACATGTCCTGGATCATCGAGGATAATTATTATTATTATTATTATTATTATTATTATTATTCAAATTCCAATTATATAATGATAATAATAATAATAATAATAATAATAATATTAATAATAATAATAATAATAATAATAATAATAATGGCTAACTAAATCACCTATTTTTATATTGACGGTTTTAAAATGTTTGCCAATGATGGCAACCAGGAGTAAAGCCTATTCACCATTGTCAAAACCTTCAGCGAAGAAGCTAGCAATTGTCAAATTGCCAAAGCCACCTTCAAAGGTGGTAAACTAACGAAAATGACCGGTTTGACCTTGATATCAACAACAAGATTACGGGACTAGACGAAGATGGTACATACAAATACTTAGGAATTAATGAAGGAGACGGAATACAGCATTCAATTATGAAGAAAAGGATCCGAAAAGAATATTATAGGAGAGTGCGTTTGATACTAGAAAGCGAACGTAATGGAACCAATAAAACACCTCAGCTATACCAGCAGTAAGATACAGCTTCAACATTATATGGAAATTGAATGATATTAAAAGATTGGACGCCATGACCAGAAAAAACGCTTAACTAAATAAGGATGCAGCACATGAAATCAGGTGTTGACTGGCTACATGTGCCAAGACTTTTAGGAGGTCGACTTCTACTTCAAACTGAATTACCACTAAAAACTACACCAATCAGATTGGAAGCCTACAACAATGACCCTCTCCTGCAAATAGTAAAACACCAAATCCACAAAGAAAAAAAACAGCTTAATATACCTGAAATCCTACCAACAATAATCGAATCGTATACCATCTATGTCAAACGAGCAAAGCAGAAAGTAAAACAAATGTAATTACAAAAACATACTGGCGGACCAAGGCGTCACATGAAAAATACATAAAAAGAACCAAAGAAGGGGATGTGTTCCAACAGAAAACACATGAGTGGCTGGGTAGCACCGGGCTGAAAGCTGAGACAGAACGCCTAATTATTGTCGATCAGGACTAAAGCTTTGCAACCAGATGCTATCATCAAATGATGGATCTGCGGAAAATATGATGATATTGTCAAACATATTATCTCAGTATGTCAGGAACTAGGAAAAAAGAATATACCCAGACATAAGAAAGTAGCGACATATATGAACTGGAAGATATGCAAGAAGCACAAAATCCAAACCACTGAGAGATGGTATGAGCATCAACCTGACACTGTTAACCAAAGTAACGATGTAATTATCCTCTGGTACATAACAATTCAAACTGTTAGGGAAATAAAAGCCAACAAACCTGATATTATCATAAAAGACCAGAAATTCAGGAGTTGTATGCTTATTGATATAGAAGTACCATTTGAGGGAAACATCTCCATGAAAATTATTGAAAAATTGTCCAAAGACAAGGACCTGAAGAGCGAGATTAACAGGATGTGGGGAATGAAAACTGAGAGTGTACCAATAGTAATCGGATCTCTCGGTTGCGTGAGTAATCGGAGCTCTGGGTTTCGTGAGAAAAGGAATTGGAAAATTTTACTCACAGTGTCTCAGGTGACATCGACATACAGTAGTCCAGAAGGTCACCCAACTAGGAACATTCCATATATTAAGAAAAGTGCTATCAATTAAATGACAATTTTCCCTTAGAGCCAAAAGTCCATACTTTGGACACGACTTTACAGGATACAAATCAGGAAACATAATAATAATAATAATAATAATAATAATAATAATAATAATAATAATAATAATAATAATAATATAATAATAATAATTAATTATTTCTATAAAACTTCACAAGTTTTATACAAATAAGTGAAGTTTCATACAATTAATTTCAAATTACATTTTTCTCTTCTTTTCTAATTTTATTTTAAGCATATTTGACTTTATTTAACTTTAATTTTTCTTTATATTTTTACTTTTTATTCTTATTTTTATTTTTTCTTCTTTTATTTTCACCGGCACTTTCCGTAGCTGAATTCCGCTTTAAGCATAACATATATATATATATATATATATATATATATATATATATATATATATATATATATATATATATATATATATATATATATATATATATATATATATATATATATATATATATATATATGTGTGTGTGTGTGTGTGTATGTGTGTGTGTGTGTGTGTGTGTATGTGTATGCACATCTCAAGGATTGTATTGACTGTTTACCTATTTTATTTTTTGTCATTCTGCTCAGCGGGTCATGTTATTTTTGTCGAAATATTTGGAGTAGGAATCTTACTTTTTTATGAGTGCCTCCGGAGTGCAGAGTTAAAAGCTGAAGGTTTTATTCTTGCTGCACATAACCAGTTTTTGCTAGCTAGAAATAACCAATCACACGTCCAGAAGAATTAAGTTAGCCCAAAATGCAGACTGTGATAAATATCCAGAAACAATTGACCATCTTTTATTTGGCTGCACAGTATTGACTGTATATAAAAACCGGCATGACAGATTGGGCCAATATCTGTAATAGAATATCCGAAATTTTTGCAGAAAGGAAACTGCAAGAAATTACTATGAACACTATCCAAACTCAGTTACGAAGATATGACCTGCAACAATTTTATGGGGCTTCCCAATACACACAGAGAGAACAATTAATTCTAATCGACCAGACATCGTGATCAGAGACCTCAAAAAGAAAATGTGCCTTCTTATTGACATAGCAGTTCCTGCAGACTGTAAAGTAGCTCCGAAGATCCTTAATAAATTACCAAAATACAAGGACTGTGAAATAGAAATCTCAGATATGTGGCACATGAGGAAATCAACAAATCCAGTTTTAGTTGGAGCCCTCGGATTGATTTTGAAGTTTCCAGTAGACACATTGAAGGGATTACTGTTAGCTCATGCCTTAAATAAATTGCACTCACAAGTACATCCCATAACTTATAAAAGGATTTTTCTCTTCCAACAATTCTCAGTGGAAAATATCATGATGACATTTCTAACCTTATATCTCTGGTTGGGACTCGGTAAGAAATGTATATATATATACCAGAAATCAAATCAACTCAAATAATAATAATAATAATTATGCCAACTGATCTCATGGTCGATTTGGAAGAACAGATCTGTTCATGAAGAAAATTGTCTTCCTTTATTGTGCATCCATCAGATAACATAATAAAATTTAAAATATAATGAAAACTGGAAAATATCTGATTATATGAAATGCGAACGAAAAATCAAAGTAACCAGGAACTGTCAATTGGGCACAGACGCACTTACTTCAAACCTGAAAATATATTCAAAACTGCAACAATGGAATATCAAACGAAAACTGTTGAAATAGCAGAAATCTTTAAAGTGGTATGTTGGGGTGTGTTGAGGTTGGGTGGTGGTTAGATTTGCGTCGAATTCATTGTCAGGAAAAGACAGGAAATACCTTTGTTCGAAAATACAGAAGGTGCAACAAAAAGTAGTTGTAATAATAAAAGTCCGGAAATTTACCCAGGGGAAGGTTAGCGAAAAAATGAAAATATTGTAGAAATACATTAAACGTCATTGTTATGAAAAACAACAAAAGATATTGAGAAATAAGATAAAATATAGAATATTTGGTGTCATTCTGCCGACAGTGCCAACAACCTGAAACCTCCACCCGGAATAAACGTGATTTCCCCCAGTTTCTGTTCAGTTTTCTTATCTTTTTTTTACATTTTACTACTGATACAGGTTAAGATGACCCAGTGAAATCAGAAATATTCAATTTTTATTTTTATGTTTTTGTTACTCAAAATAGATTGAGCTCAAAATTCAAATAATTGAGTGCAATTCTTCCGTTTACATCAATAATAGCATCCAGAAAACGAGCATAAAATACATTTAAATGAATAATAATAATCACTCACTTATGTGCCATGCGTTACACACGCTTAGGCGATACATGACTGACAAGAAAGATATTTTCCTGCAGTAGGTTGTCATTTCTTTCCGCGGTAGACCAGATACCCCTAATTAGGGGTGGAGAGAAGAAGATGATTCGTACCTTTCCCAAAGGAATGGATTCGACTGGAATTCGAACTCGTCTCTCCGATTCCTGACTCCGAGCCGCTATTACTCCACCGTGCCTACTCATACTCAGATTACAGGGGAAAAAATGGAATATGAATGCGTTGTAAATGAAGTAAAAATACAAATGAAACAAAAAAACTTAAAAAAACAAAAGAAACAACGCAAAGTCACACAGAAAAAGCACTTGTTATAACTTGGAAAAGTAATTTAAAAAAAAGCAGCCGACTGTAGGCTTTTCTAAATGTGAAGCCGAATATATAGCTATGAAGCTAGCTATTCAAGAAGGACATCTGCGGAATGAAATGAGTATTGATAAATCTATAAAATCTACAAATCTTTACTCAGACAATCAAAGTGCAATATGAATTGCAAAGGATCCTTTGACAAGTCAAAGTTACAATTATTGTTATCAAATTTACTACTATCTCAAGTTTAATGTTGGGGGGGGGGGGGTTAGAGTAAACTATGGATGCAGTTATCTCCCTTTCCAAGGAACTCTCTTATTATTATTATTATTATTATCATTATTAATAATAATAATCAAAAATATGTCGGTTTGGTTCGGTTTTACGGCATATCAACCTCAATGGGTTATTTAATGCAGACGAAATTTTCATTGCATGTTATATTTTTCCTTCATTTACCTAGTTCTGGTAATATTTTTTCCTTAAAAAAAAGTATCGCTGGTAATATTTTTTTAAAAAAATATATTGATGGAAGTTTTCTTTTTTCAAAAATGTATTGCAGGTAACAATTTTTTTCTTAAAAAAATCTATTTCTGGTAATTTTTAAAAAGTATTTCTAGTAGTAAAACATATTTTTACATTTTCATAGTGTTTTGACCCCAGTTTGGGAGTTAACAATTTGCAGATAGTTGGGACCCTAACAGGTGCTACCACCACAGGTCAAGATGTATCTGGGAACACCAGCAATTACGAGGTGGGTCCACGCTCTTCAAAACCTGATCAGAGGCCTTGCTGATGGACGTAGTTTATCGTCATACCCAGGACGCGGATGTAATTTATCGTCATACCCAGGACGCGGATGTTGTTTATAGTCATACCCAGGACACGGACATAGTTTATCGTCATACCCAGGACGGGACGTTGTATATCGTTATACCCAGGAGGCGGACGTAGTTTATCGTCATACCCACGACGCGGACGTTGTATATCGTTATACCCAGGAAGCGGACGTAGTTTATCGTCATACCCACGACGCGGACGTAGTTTATCGTTATATCCATGCCGTCAAAAATATGTTGTTTTCAAAACTAAACTCGAGATTTAATGGCCACATTTATTATAACCGACCTACCAATTATGCATCAACACAACTTGCGAAACATTTAATCTCAAATGACAAGAATTTCAATGAAAACCTTAATGAAAATGTTCTAAAAATATCTAGAATCGGTTGAACTCTCCAACCCATAAATCACATGAAGATAATGAAATATGCAAATTACGTCCCACTCTGTAAGGAATGAGCAAAATGACTGGAGTGTTCTATAAGATTTACACTAATACTTTTGGGGAATTGCACTTATTAACTGATAACCTGCCAGCAGATTTCAAAATGAGTACCAGCACCATCATGTTAAGTTGAAGTTTCATTCTTTTCAAGCTGATTACGTTTTAATCGCTTGGTCGTAATGAGGAACAGTAGAACCGTTTTTCTAAAGACAAGCGACGTTTGTATAAATTATCTTGTATCTGTATACATATAGGCGCTTTCTAAACGTCACTTTTATAAACAGACATGGCATTGAAATATTATTGAACGTTGTTATACGCCGTATTTTATTTTTTTAAATCCTGCTCTTCGCTATGAACTGTAAAAATAATAATAATAATAATAATAATAATAATAATAATAATAATCAGTAGGCTGATTGAAGGGATCCCTGGAAGTCCATGCCTCAAAGAGATACAAACAATTGTTCTGACAAGTACAGCCCACACTTTACGAAGGGCTTTATCTATGTAATTATTTTTTTTTTTTTTGCAGTGGAAAGTGTCATGATGCCATTTCTAACCTTAGGTCACTGGGCGGGACACGGAAAGAAATGTGTAAACACCAGATATCAAAGAAAATAATAATAATAATAATAATAAATTTGACAATACGTCAATGTTATATTCACAGGCCAGAATATAGACGAAAATAAAATACTTCAAATATTGTGCGACTTTGAATGTCAAATAATTCACACAATTGAGGGCAGGAAATCAGTCCTAAAAAAAAAGAAAAGGTTATTTAACCAGATAAAAGGTGTAAATCAAGAAACAAATGTGTAAAGATAGATAAGCGTCGTTTGATAGACAGCTGACCTGCTAAATGTTGACTGTTGTCTTCACAATTACGTGAATACCTGGAACACAACAGTATCGGTTTTCCTATAGAAGAGGTTGGAGAACCCGCGGTAAAAGAACAAGGATCCTTTTCATATGGCTGGAGATTAATTCGATTTGCTGTCACTTATTCCTCTTCGTGAATATTATTATTAATATTATTATTATTATTTGGAGGAAATCGAAATTAGTTTAAGAATTCTGATTCTCCAGCAGACAACATTTACGAAACCGGAGAATTGAGAATCTTAACATTAGTTAATTCCTCGTATCATAGTATTTTGTGTCGTTAAAAAGCAAATGTATTATTACCTATAAGTATACTGAAGTGTTTCAGATACTCCTTATCCTTCATCCCGAAGGAAATCTATTAAATATTTCTGTGGGGTTAATTCATATAAGAAGAATTGTAAATAGAACAGCAGTCATTTTATCCAGAACAGCCAACAGATAAAAATTACCTCAACGTTTAATAAACTTTTATCAATATGAATTATTTTCTTTAACATGTTTATCATGACATTATTTTTACATTTTATAAGTACTTTGTAAAATATCTGACAAAATAGATAATATTGTTGTAATTCGTGAAGAGACGAATGAAGACGACTTGTAACCAATCAGGATTAATATAGCTCAGAAAAATTATAACTCACAGACAACCAAAGAATATAACCGATGCGCTCGGAATTCTCCTAGAGATCTACATTGAACGATCTATATTTGTAATATGTACGAAAAATGAGATCGTTTGATAAAATAAAGTAAAATGTACAATACTGTCTAATGCCGAAAAACAGAGGCCGTTTCAGAAAATACACCAGAAATCAATTTAACATCAGTGAAAATATTTCCAAGGATTAAAATTATTAATTTCAGCATTTCAAACAGTTGGCCCTTGCGTTATACTAAACAACGCTTAGCAAACATCACATAGGTTGTAATCATAAAGTACAAGTCATCGGAGGTCAGTGATATATTCGCTTGCAGCAAAGATGAATGATAGAATTGACGTGATGAGAAATTAAAGAGAATAAAAATCTTAAGGAAATAAACAGATATTTAACGTATAACTTTGTTATTTTTTCTATATAAATCCGAAAGAGTTTTTTTCTCTGATGTTAGCTGTAGATGCACCAGTAGGGAAAATAGGTAAGCAGAAATAAATAAATAAATAATATCGTTAACTCTGATGAGAATAAAAGTCGTGCATCATGAAGGTCCGGGTCGTATATATGAGAGATGGTGTACGAGGAAAACGTCTAAAACGAATGAAAATGGGGGATTGTCCGAACCATTAAAATGGTGGGACTGTACACGAATATTGATTAATGTGTTTGCTATGATTTTGCATTTCTCCCTGCTTCGTAGTAGTCGTAGTGCAGTTCTTTTTGTCTTTAATAGCAAATGGGGTTTGCTGGGTATAGCCCCTTATTTTCATCAGTTGTTCTCTATTTATAATTGTCTGAGTTGCATACGATACTACTCCTCCCTGAATCGGAGAGGTCGTATATCCTTTTTTATTTTGTTTTACTATTAATGATTATTTTTGTACTGTGTTGTCCTTCCTCTTATCTTTATTTGGGTCTCTTATTTTTTTCATATTTGCAAATGCAACAAATGTTCTTATAAATGTTTCTATGTGTTCTGGGTCGTCCAGCGAATTTAACGATCCGCTCGGCGACGCCATTGTTAAGTTTTTCATACCACTCTGCGTAGTACAGTTCTCCGCGTCCTAAATAGCAACGGTGTTTGCTACGCATAGCCACCTTATATTCGCCAGTTGTTCTCTATTTATACTTGTCTATCTAATTTGAATAAGATACTACAGTGTTAAAGAGTTGGGAAAATACCAGACGACAAATATCTGGGATGAAATTCGAAATTGGTAATTACGAGGATCACTTCGAATAAAAGGTTTCGTATTTTATTATATTGGCATAAAATACCAAACGTCTCTATTGGTTGTGTAGCAGCAGAGAGTAAACCTTCTTGCTAAAAGCCCGTATTCCTTAGCTTATTCAAAAATATAAATGAGGCGACCTTTTCGCAAAATGTCATTTGCCATTAACGTACGTATGTAGCAAAGGTGAGTTGAGAGAATTGTGCTGAAGTCGGTGAATTCTTCCATGTGGAAAAATGTACTTACTGACATTCACCGTAGACAAAACGATGATTTTGATCAACGATATTAAAAAGAATTATGTTGATCCGTTCATTCAAATTTTGACGAGCGTTTAGTGCAGGCTGTTGTACATTATTAGTTAAAATGCATAGCCAACTGATGGTGACTATCTGGTAAAAAATTGGCTTTTAATAGAAAAGTAATTCTATCCACTGGTACTATTGTGTATCCTGTAGCTGTTGTAGTTTCCTAGTAAATAATGAGAAGGTATTACTTTCAGAGGATGCTTCGTAATAATTGAATGTCATTGTTCTTTAACTAAGAACATATAAATATCTAAAAATAATAATAATAATAATAATAATAATAATAATAATAATAATAATAATAATACGAATGTTGATGATAGTATTTTTGGAATTCCACATTAAGTCTTTTATTACCAATTCTGATGAATGTCAATTTTTTTAATGCCTTTCATAATATGGATATTTTATTGTGCTGAATGCAACAATAGAACGTTTAAAAATATTTTCCTTTTGACAGTTGAGGGAATTCATAGAAAAAACGGAGGAGAGCATAGCAAGAATCGATGACAGAAAAAATCGATATTTGCAGAAAGAAATACAATTTTAATAATAATGTGATAATAACGTATAAATAAAAAAAAGTTGTAGAAGCATTCGAACGAAAAGAAAGACAGACAGAAAGAAAGAAAGAAAGAAGTAGAAGAATAAAAAGGGTGGAATGAAAAATTTAAATTGTCAGAAAGTAAGAATATGTATCAAACAAACAAAAAAAAAATAAACGAAAATAGAACGAAGTATAAAAAAGAGAAAAGGGACGCCCAAAAAGAGGAATAAGGAGAGAATGAAATAGGAAAAAATGAAAGGGAGAAGGAAAATCACGATTAATATGGGAGAAAAGAAAGGAGAGAAAAATATTGGGTAAGAGAAAGAGAAGTAAAAAAATACAAATAATAATAGAATGAACAATAAAAGAAAAAATGAAAAAAAGAAAAAAGAAAATAGAAAGGAAGAAAATGAAAGAAACAGTAAAATAAAATGTGGAATAAAATGTGGAAACAAGGTTAAGAAAACTTGAGTATTAACAGAATGAAGAAAAAAAGAAAGAAAAAGAAACGAAGAACTAAACACAGTACAATAAAGGAGAAAGATTTAAAGAAATCGAACGTAAATGAATGAAAAAAGACGAGAATAAATCGTGAAATAAAAAAAAACACTCAGACATTTAAATGGATGTTGAGTTTTAATGTTGTTTTACGTGAAAAATAACAATATTCTCGATATTAATAGATTTACGGATCGAATATTCGGCCAATGACAACGTAAATGCTGGTGGAGAGTAAAGAGAGGAAATTAGAAGAAATATAACTGGATATTTGCCAGCCAAGATCGAATTCTGACCTGCGACGGCCAACGTCTGTTTTCAACACATAAAAATCATTATTTCCCCGATACGTTCTTTCTTGATAATCGTGTGTCACGCACATCTTCTGGTGATTATGTATTTCCATTATTTCATAGATTTGCTGACTAGCATTCTGTTGTTTTCGCTCTTCCTGATGTTTTCATAACTTTTCAGCTTAAATATTTAAATTACTATTGATTTTATTATTAGTTTCATCAGTGTTTACTTTTCGCCAACAACGTTCAGTAGGCATTTTCTTTGGTCATACTCTCATTTATGTTTCGTTCGGTTTCCTTCCGAGGATACTTGAACAATTTTTTCTTATCTTCTTATCAGATCCCATTGTCGTTACGATGTGTATGCAAGCCAGACTCGGGGGAGAATATGGACAGATGCTTATTATAACTACTTTAGTTCTGCATTGAGAAGGTTTTACGATCAAATTCTGATCTCCTGCACACTGATTTCCATGGTGTCTTTAGGCTGTACAATTGTTTTTAAACATTTTACCCCAAGCATAACAGGAGTGAGAGTTGCAGGCAAGGGGTTAAAGAGAGTGAGAGCAAGAGTAAAAAGGGATGTTTGAGGAAAGGATATAGAGAAGGACTGGGATCAGGATCAAGGCGTCTGAAGATATCGATTGACATTACATTTGAATATTTGAAGATTAAATCTATCAGGGAAGCAAGTAGGAGGAAGGGAATTCCACTGTCGGCAAGTGCAAAAGAAGAAACGATTGCAGTAGAAAAGGCGGTCACATTTAACTGTTTCGATAGTGAAAGGGTATGGCGGAGATGCCAAACTAGTAGCACGCTTAATTTCAATTCGGAAGGCCTTACAGAGAGTGAGAGCAAGAGTAAAGAGGGGTGTTTGAGGAAAGGGTATAGAGAAGGACGGGGAATAAGATCAAGGCACCAGAAAATGTCGATTGGCATTACATTTGAATATTTGAAGATTATAGTTGTCAGGGAAGCAAGTAGGGGGAAGGAAGTTGCACTGTCGGGAAGTGCGAGAGAAGAAGCTATTGGAGAAGAAGAGGCGGTTACATTTAACTGTTTCAACAGTGAAAAGCTCGGACCGAGACGCCAGCCTAGTAGCACGCTTAAATTCATACAGTTGGGTTACCAGTGAAAGTTGTTCATCAGAGCAGTTGCCAGGAAAATATTTGTAGGAAAAACAGAGGGAAGCCCCCAGCACGTCTGTGGGAAAGTGACTGTAGACGAGATGCCAGATCAGGACTTATCATATTGCATATCCCTCTCCGGATTTTCTCGACGACTTCGAGATTAACTGCGAGGGCACCAGACGATATAGGATAACAGTATTCAAATCAAGGTCGAATGGTAGATTTGTAAATTTGAAGGATGGATACTGGCGAGATAAAAAACCTTCTGGAACGAAACAGAGAACCAACTCTCCTTGGAGTAGATGAAGCTATTGATTCAATGTAGTTATTTCAGCTCAGGTGGAAAGCGTGAGACCAAACAGGAGCAGAGAGACGCTCTCCCAGAATTGGTCATGAGCCATTGGTTATATATTTTATTTTATAGATCAACACTTGAGTAAAGCCGTAAAACAGAATCCTTGGCAGAAAATACACACGAAATCAATAGAGCCTCAATGAAAATATTTACAATTATTAAAATAATTAATTTCAGCAATTCAAACAGTTGGCACTTGTGTCGTACTCAACAACGCTTAGCAAACAGCGGACGGGAAATAATCATAAATTACAACACATCTGCAGCCAGTGATATATTTGATTATGTGAAAAGGCAAGCTAGAAAAACTGTCGACTTTCATATTCTCTTGGATACAGCAAAGATGAATGATAAAATTGACATGATGTGAAATTAATAAAGTGAATAAAAATCTCAAGGAATTAACCAGACATTTAAAGTATAAGGAAGTCGTTATTTTTTCTATATAAATCAAAATAATGGGGTGAAATTAATTTTAAATTCAGACTAAACGCGAGACACTCTATAATAAAAACAGTTGGCATTATCTCTTATTTATTATCTCGGCAATTATAGAGAACTATTAATTCACATCTGTCTATATTTCTGAGATGAGGTATTATGTACATTATTTACATTATTCGGGCTATTATCCTCATCTTTGTCGTCATGTTTATTACAACGTATCGGCCGTTGTACGCTCCGGACTTTATTTCGCTCACTGGGGTAGACTGTTCTAGTTCCACGTTTAATGCATGTCAGTTATCAGTTATCTCCTGTTAATTTTCCTCTGAAAATTCTCCACTGCCTTAACAGGGAATTGAACTCACACTGTTTGGGTCCTGTCACTGGATCTAACCAATGCCTTTATCCACTGTGCCATGTGTCCTTGATGACATCTGTTTTAAGAATTTCTGGGTTTTATAAACATAATGTCGTCAACAACCCTTTTTAACCGTGCTCATATTGCAATTTGTTTGCTGTTATCACAACATGTTTTTAACAGAGCTCATATTGCAACTTTGTTGTTATTATTGCTTTTATCTGGCACTCCCAAATTGCAATATGATCACTGGTAAAAATGGTTGCTGAAGGCAACATGCCATTAAACATGGCACGTGGAACTAGAACAGTGTAACCCAGTGAGCGAAATAAAGGGTTCAGTTCGACATTCCAACCACCTGAAGAAGGCCGGAGCGTAGAACGGCCGAAACATTGTAATAAACATGGCGACAAAGATGAGGACAATAGTCCGAATGATGTAAATAATGTATTAATTCACAGTGTAACTACGTCTCCAGAAATCCTATCCATCCGAGAAATAGGAATTTAAACTCAGACGACAGAAAATAGTATTCTCCTACTATTTCTGATTCAAGTTACTATTTTATTTGCTATTCCTCTTCACTCAGACTAAAAAAAATCCCTTTCTATATCTCTGAGATGAGGTATCACGATTACTTGCATTATTTACATTATTCAGACTGTTAGCCACAACTTCATTGTCTCGTGGATAAAAATAACGTTGGTTAGATCCAATGACTAGACCCAAAGAGTTGTGAGTTCAATACCAGGCCACAGGAGTGGTGAACCAAAACTTGGAGAGTTGAGTTAAAGGGAAATAACTGAGACACTCGGAAGAAGCATGGCACGTGGAACTAGAACAATCTACAACGATGGACGAAATAAAGGGTTCTGTTCGACATTCCAATCCCCTGGTGAAGGCCGGTGCGTTCAACGGCTGGAATATGGAATATGGCAATGAAGATGAGGATAAAAGTTCAAATAGTTTAAATAAGGCAAGTAAATAAAATAGTATTTTAAGCGAATGTCTTTTAGTTCAAATCCCTCCTTATGTCTCACATTTTTGCTACATCAGTCATTATATTATTTAAGTTCGAACTTTTATCCACATCTTTTGATGTCATCATAACGTTTTGGCCGTTGTGCCCTTCGGCCTTCATCGAATGTATATCAATCCATGTAACCTACAGGGAATATAGACGAGATATCCATAGACATGTTCAATGGAACAGGAACAGTCCAACCCGAAGCTCAAATAATACGTACCAGTTTCCTTCAAGTTGTTCTCCGTTTGAGATTTACTCTATATTTAAATCATTACAGTGATTGAATTACTTATCTAATGATTGCGTCTTCTTACAAAGGTGAAAACAAGGAAAAAAGCACCCACGTTAAAAAACTGTAGATATTTTAATAAAATAATTGCATTTTATAGACTTAGCCTAATCCAGCATGTGTTTCACTTGAACTCGTGTCGGAAATTGTTCTGTAAAACAGTTATTCAAAATCTCTTGCTATGTTAAGTGACTGCATATTGCCAGAAGAATAAAGGATTTATCTAAGAATCAGGCGAATATAATTGAATCCCTTCTATTTAGGACAACTTATAATAATTTTACATTCAGGATTTTGCTTTTTTGCTCACACTGTATATAGCCCTGGATTAGTGATATATCGTTCACCGTTTGCCAGTCGCATTAACACATCTCTCATCCGATGTAAATGCAAACATATTACTTCCGACCTCTCTTCAGATTTGTTTGGATTTAAAATCCAAGTGCATTAGCAAGTGCAATTGGATCCAAATGCGATCTTCTTGCTTTCACTTGTTATGGGAAGCTTCTGCATGATAAACCCAACTTACTCAAATGCGCTTTACACCTCGGTTATATTTCTATGGAGTCTTCTAGCTTTCTATTTGATAATGCTTAGATAATCCCAAATGTAGCGCGATGCATGAAACATGGGGAAAAATGACTAAAGTGCCAGCAATAATTTCCATAACTATGTTGGTGCCATTTATTTTCCTACTCTCAAAATGCATAAACTACAGGCCAATAGTTTGAGTGAATCCTCCGGATATCTTACGATCGTCCAAATATGAAAAAGGCTTGGAGTCATGTAAATTAATTTAATAGCTCTCATAGGGCCAAAAGAAATTTATCTACCGAAATAGTTTTCTGATATATTCAAAAATAAAAACGAAATTAATCCATTACTGCATAAATTTTACCTAAACATTTTAGATTGCTAGTTCATTATAATCCTAGGGGTAGTGGATCTTAAGTTTTAGGTAAACTATTCAGTAAAAACAATAGATGCCGTGTACTAATGTGTAAAATCCTTTCGACATTTTAGCTTAGTACTTGTTTACTAAAAGAAATAATTCATAAAACTTACTAATTATTAAATCCAGAAGGTGAACTCAAAATGTTGGCCTGTATTGTACGCATATAACAAAAACTTGGCATTGTGGTAATGTATATTATTAAGGTCTCCTTCTTTTGAAAGATGTGTTAGCAATTCGGCATTTAATCTAAGTAATTATGTAGTCCCGTTCTGTAGCCACACGTTTCATGCAGCTTTGTTTAAATTGATGAAAACATTCCTGGAGCACATTCTTGGGACAACTGTTTCGTCGCATTCTTCGATGTCTTGAAATCCTGTTCCTTTCAAATGTGCTTTGATGTTTGGTTGTTTGTTTTTTAATTTTCTTTCGCACCATACCTGTATGGGTTTTTTAATGGCGAAATCTAAATATTTTGGACACACTGGCTTCAACTGAAAATATTTTGAAAGCAATTGTACACAGTCAGCTACAGATATATCACACATAATTTCATACATTCAGGTTAAACTTACGATTTTTTCAATGCCTCCAAGACCAAACTAATTATATTCCATAACCGCCGATCGGATCCCGGACGACCGCCAATGGTGATGAACGGATGCCTCCTCGAGGAGATCCCGTGCCTCGAAAGGATGTTGGGCCTGAATCTCTCACTCGACCTCAAGTAGAATTTCTATATACGATTCATCGCTAAAGATTCAGTTAAAATGATCGTCTTCCTGTACTGCTTCAATAAGTACCCGACTCCCCATTCTAAACTTTACCTTTATAAGAGCAATATCAGGTCGAAAAAGGATTACTGTTGCCAGATTTGGGCAGGAGCTGCCCAGACTTTACTTCCCACTTTTGATAAAGTTCAAAAGCATCTCCGAGCTGTTTTGGGAGAAAAAATATTTTCGAAACTCCAACAGGCGGGACGCAGCAATTTTCTCACTGCACTATCGCTATTACCATGGGAAGTTCTTAGACGAACTGCATATCCTGATTCTACCATGTATGATGTTGACGGGCAGGACCCGCGAAGATACTTACATAGTAGCAAATCATTCACATTCCCTCTGTATTCCGCAGGCGAGAATAAAGTTCCACTCGAACAGCTTCTTCCCGCGAAACACTGCCATTTGGGACGGACTCCCTAAAGGATGTTTCTCCGATCACTTCAGTCTTAACCTGTTGAAGTCTGGAGTAACCCTTTATGTTCCCCTCCTATTCATATAAGCAAGCACTTATTGTAATACTCTACCTCGAGTGAAACCTTACTGTAAAAAAAAGAAAAAAAAGAAAAAAAGTATAAAGTACATTTTAATCTTAAAAGTACAAGCACCGCACACACACACACACACACACACACACAAACACACACACACACATACATACATATATATATATATATAATATTAGTGGTAAATATATACATACATATGCAATCATATATTTAAAATATAAATATATATACATACATACATACACATACATATATGTATAAAAATAATTCCAAGAGGATAGAATCCAGGTATAATTCAATGTCCAGGACAGTGTAAGGATATAAAAAAAAGATTTAAACACTAATATTTTATGGTCATCCAATTCATCAGACATAGAAATTCAAAAAGAAAACAGAAAAACAGAAAACACACACACACACACACACACACACACACACACACACACATATATATATATATATATATATATATATATATATATATATATATATATATATATATATATATATAAAGGGATCAGCAAGAAATTCTATTGGAAAATGGGCAATACCTATTCTGTAGTTGCAGGCATGAAATTGTGTTCAAAATATTTAGACATTGGTATTAAATAAATGTTTATATTCCGCTAAACAAAATCAACCAACCAACATAATCCTTACACAAGCTTCTTTGGTAGGTTATTTTTGCAGTCAAAATATCCCGTCATTGTGTAATGCTTGCCAAGCCGTCTTTCCTCATTATGTACTCTACAGTTGTCTCCTCATATGCTACATATAAGTGTCTTTTTTGTTTGCATGTTCCTTGTGAAATAAAGAAATGCTAGTTTTCAGTTAATAGAAGCCTCATCTGATTAGTCTTTTCGAAATGCCAACATTTTTATTCTTGTACTTTAAGACCTTTATTAACTCTTATAATTATATAATTATCAGATTAAATGTGAATAATAGTAACCGAGGAAAACGAAATGATAAATGGAGAATCCTTGTAAACCAATAATGCTTTGCCTCTCAATATAATTTGGAAATATGCACTATACTTATATATCCGAACGAACACTGCACTTGATGGTATTCAATAATGAGTGACAGCGACTGAATGGGAATGAAAGATTGGATGCCATTTCAACCGACCGCCAATGACCCATCAATTGTCTTTCTATGTACAACAAACTGCTTTCATTTCAAGTTGTTTTGCTGCAGACAATGCCTCACTCAAAGCGAAGGACTTTCTCACAGTTCCATCGTAACGAGCTGCCATTTTCACTGAGTGAATAGGCTGACCTTGATGTCACGCAAATGGACCGGCAGCGAAGAGTTGAAGGTCTAGTGAGGCCACATTTGACTAGCCACAGACACTATCTCTCGTGCTGACTTCCCTTTAGGAGTCGAAAGTCAATTCGAACTGTCCACGGTTTCTAAATTCCTACTTCAATGCTCGCTACATTTAATATCTTCCGGACGCAATAGCCACTTGAGCTGAATTCAGAACACCATTTGATCTCATGACATGTGTTCGGCGCCTAGACATCCAATACTTGAATGCCTGCGATAGATCGTCAACACAGCAATGGCTCGGGATAAAGAGACTTTTCATCCGATTGTAAATTCCTACATTCGTTATCAGGACGAAATAATATATCCATTTCTCATTACAATGTCTATATATATATATATATATATATATATATATATATATATATATATATATATATATATATATATATATATATATATATATGAACGGAGATTCCACCGAAAAGAATGCATCCTAATTTATTATGATTCTCTAAGATCTCGTAGGATGCTATATGGCATGACAAAAGACGGTGATGCTTTCGACTAATAAGAAATAATCTGTTTCCTTCATACAGATAACAGTCTTGTAAAATCGTATCTGACCTGAATGTTTTGTAGAAAGCAGTATGGGGTCTCTAAACAGAAAATCCCACTCATAAATATTGATCATTGCTTAAAATTTATGTAAACAAAAGAGGAAGATTTTGTTCGAGGTAATAGGTTTAATCGGTGCTCACGGCAACGTAAGTTATATAACACGTTCTGATATGGTTTGTTGGGGCAGAAGATATACGTTCTGCTGTAATTTACGGTTCATACGTTCAGTGGTAATGAAATAACTGATTCGTGCTCTAAAAACGAGATATCACAATAATTAACAAACATTATAAACCTAATATCACCCAAAATAAGAGTAACGTTCAAAACAGCCGTTTCCATAAAGAACTCATTTTGCATTCATTGGTCGAACAGCCAGAGCTAATCGATGCGTGCCAACGAACTCTGATCAAATTTTAGTATCTACCTTCGGGCGGAAAATAAAACAAACTATGTTTTATCTCTCAAATCTGACTTTTTCTTCCCGCAGAGCGCAACCCCAGTAGCACCTCTCCATTTCAGTAAAGAGGTGCGGTTTCTAGTCATTCCGAATGTAGCGTTAGCGATGGTTGTGGTGTGTTTTTTTTGGGGGGGGGCTGTTTGGGGACGTGAGCCAGATGCACACACTCGGGCTCCTCACATTAAACTGACCTTGTATCCCATACTGCCTGCGTGCGACGTCAAGTAAATACAAAGTATAGTTTCTCTTCTGCTAATCTCTAATCGTAATATTTGCCCTTTCCTTATAAAGAAATACTCGGCATTCATTGACGTAGCAACCAATGCTATCGTCGATTGAAATTCATAAGATCTTTCTATTATATATTTGAACAATATTTTAGAAAACATGCCTCTCAAGTCCAGTAATTGATATTATTTTTTTCATTATTGATGAGGAATTTCTTATTAAACATTTGTTGGAAGTAGGGTGAAAAACCAACATTTTGATTATGTTATTAATTTCTCTTTGTGCGACATGTGATATACATTTTAGTTTCGCTGCTGTTAAAACTTCTCAAGTGAAATAATTTCTGTTGCTCTGTAAAATATTCTGTAGCAAGACGCTGCAATGTTAGAAGAAGAATGATTTCACTAATAATTACAATCCTCATTTACTTAAAGCTATTTTAACACTCAATCTGTGGAAACGTTTGTATAAAGCTGACAGTATAGATACCCATGAACGCGTATGATGCTATATATGACGTCCGTATGAAAGTCTAGATCTGACGAGACGTAATTTGTGATGCTTTGGTTTTGCAGCAATTTGCGATGGAAACCTGAAATTGACCAGGGCGTTCATATATGAAACATTTTGTTCAATATTTATCTTTAATATTCAAAATGAGAATAATTTTTAAAACAAATACAAGAGACCCAAGATAATTATAATCTGAAAAACCATATAAAACATAACAGAAAAATATTATTGCATAATATTTCAATCGACTGACCTCAGTTCATTTGTATTAATTGTGCTTCTGGTTGATCTCCATCTCACCGTGCAGATGTTTCAAATCTGTTGTCTTTATCGTTAAATTTCCATCCTGACAAAAAATGGTAATTGTTAAGTGTGAGAAATTTTGGAGCATAATCTTAAAATCAAAACATTCAATCTCAGATTTGCAACCGCACGCTCCAAAATGTCTTACAATTAACAATAACACAATTTTAAAAACATATTTCGGATTATATCTATTCTTTCGTTGTCCTGTTATTACCTGGATGTAAAAAACAAATATATTTTCATACCTGATGATGTCTGTATGCACAGATGAAAACTTGTACAAAAAGACCTTATGCAACTGGAATTTATAAACAGGGATCATAACATTCATCTACAGGTTCGGGGTCAATGTCATTTATTAAATTTGTTTGCGAGATGTATTCTCGCCGTTTATATCATTAACTTCAATATCTGTTTTGTTTTGTATGAGTGATTCATGTAATATATATATATATATATATATATATATATATATATATGAATACACAAAAAGACAGATTTATAATCCACAGTTCTTTAGCATTTATTTTCAAAACCAGTGTTCGATAAACATTGGAGGATAATATTATAATATTATTGTTTAAAATATGTATTCATCTGAGAAAAATTACCATGTTCTGGAACTAAAACCTATACTTTATATTAAACCTAAAATTAAAGTTTTTGTTCCATTTTCATATTGAATAACTTTCGATAATAAATGATTTAATTTTTAAGCTAAATAGTACTATATATATTTAAATTGGAAGGGAAAGGGATTACAAAATTTTAATAGGGTGTTGCCTTTTTTTGACGAATCAGCATACAAGTCTAATTTAAGATGATAACGTGTAAATATAGTTTAAGAATTAGCATTCGGTTTGTAATTTTTACTTGTCAATACTGGCTTCAGTATAAGGGAACGTGTCATTTTGTCTGTCTTTTTATTATTTAGGGGTATGCATAATATACAATACACTGGCATTTTTATTTATTTTTAATTTTTTTATAACAAAACATTGGGATTGTCTTAAAGGGGCTTCAAATATGATTACGTCATATTTTCTATATTATATTTTTATTTACAAAGAACTAAAATACTATATTTATTATTAAATTAATACGGTATTGTTACAGTTAATATTTAAAATGTAGGAATTTAATTATGTTTTTTTTTTACTTTCTTATATGTGATCAAATAATAGATATATAATTATGAAATTTCATAGTATTTTAGATCATTTGAACATTTCCCGAAAGCGTAAGCTATAAATTAATTTTGTTGAATACAAAATTGATAAGTAAAAAGAGGCATTTATTTTGCCGCACCCTGCCTCACTTAATGTCAGATTTGGATAAGATGTAAAGAGACTAGTGCACAATTGATCAGATGTCAGAAGACGTGCTACTCGGTCTAATGCAAATTTCTTTGTGCAAATTATTCTTAACTCTCTCATGGGATATGCTAATAATATTGACTAGTTGATTTATACGAGGGTCATTAAATAAATAAGGTGAATTTTTCGGTATAAGGACTTCTAATACAGATAGAAGCTTACTTTTTTTCAACGTAGTCTCCCATCACTGTTACACATTTTTCCCATCTGTGCACAAGCTTCTGTATTCCCTCAGCGTAAAAATCTTTGGACTGATGTCTCAGCCAGTCTCTCACAACACTTTTGACTTCATTGTCACTTTTAAACTTCGTGCCTCTCGTGAACGCTTTCAAGGGACCAAACAGGTGAATGTCTGAAGGGGCAAGATCTGGGCTGTAAGGGAGATGAAGGAGCAGTTCCCAGCCCAGATCGTTGATGGTCTGCACGGTTTGGGCTGCTGTGTGATGCCTTGCGTTGTCATGATGCAAGATGACTCCTTCTGACTGATGACCCCTGCGTTTGTCCCAACAGATAAGCTCAAAGTCCTTGCAATGTCATCCACTGTCACCCTTCTGTCAGACTGAATGAGGTCATTGACTGATTCGATCACCTCAGGAGACCTCACATCTGTAGGACTCCCAGTCCTGTCTTCATCCTCAACACTGCTCCGTCCTTCTTTAAACAATTTAGCCCACTTGTAGACATTTTTTGGCTGAAACATGTGGCACCATACACAGTTGACATTCTCCTATGAATTTCAACTGGTTTGCACCCTTCAGCAACCAAAAACTTGATACTTGTTCGCTGTTCAATCCTGGAGCATGATTCTTGGTGGGCCATCTTTGTTAATCGCCAAAACTCTCAAAGTGTTTTTTTTAATCTGCAAAAGAAATTAAATCCATGTGAAAAAGAAGTAAAACAAAAAATAAATAAAAAAGAGTAATCTATCTGTATTAGAAGTTCTTATACCAAAAGATTTAACTTATTTATTGAATGACCCTCGTAGTAAATCGCCTGACATCCATCATGGTGTGGTGAACGCAATCAATGTTTTCCTCGGTTTTGGCAGATTCAGGTCGTCAAGACATTAGGTCGTCTTCAAGAATGATTTCAGCTAATTTCAGCTGCCCAATTTTGCTTTCTTAATAAACCTGGAGCGTCATCATCTAATCGATCAATAATGTCCGCATGCATGTCCTTGGGAGCTAAATCATTTTACTGCAGGTATTTTTAACATCATGAGTGATAATTATGTCTATTTGTATGACATTCGCTACATGTTACGATTGGAATCTTCTTTGAACTATCAGCTGTTAGTTTACCAGGAAATAAACAATGAACTGAGCGATAAAACACACAAAAGAGTAAATTAAAACACTTTTTAAATTCGAGTAACAACACAATATCATACAAGCGTTGAAAAAGTCGAATGACGAAACGCATCGGCAAGGACTAAGTACTATTATCTGATTGTTTATTTTATTCAGTTTGTATCTCTACAGATATATTCTGAGAACTTTTACACACTCACACACACTTCTCTCTTTCTCTCTCTCACACTCACATCTATCTATCTGCATATATATATATATATATATATATATATATATATATATATATATATATATATATATATATATATAGTTTTAAGTTGTGCTAAACTTATGGGATAAAGTGATCGATATAAGAGATAGAGCGTATGTAAATATAAATATAAAAGTGAACAATGAAGTCAACACTCAGATACGACAGGCGGTATGACGATTGCGCTTAGCATGAAACAACCTGTCGCCTCTGAGTGTTGACTTCAATGTTCGTTCCCTTTTTATATATATATATATATATGTATATATATATATATATATATATATATATATATTTATATATATATATATATATATATATATATATATATATATATATATATATATATATATACGTGTGTGTGTATGTGTGTGTGTGTTTGCATTTCCTGGCATTACAGTGTGATCTATAATGATAACTGCGATAATTCTAAGATGAATTTACGAAAGGAAATAAAACGTAAAGAGCAAAATAAGAAGGAACAAATGAAACAGACAAAACAAAATCAAAATCAAACCAAACGAACCAAACATGATATAAACCTCCGAGAACTTCTATAATCTGGACTTCTGGGTATTTCCTAAACTGGAGAAAGAACGAATTATTTCAATAAAAATAAAGAATATTATGACAGTGTATACAATCATATAATCTTGAGATTATTTCGCCAATCATCAGTCGAACATCTTGCCTCAGTTGTCGTCTGCATTGCTAACTTTTTTAATCGACGAATGTAACTACTAAGACAAATGGCTGAATGTGAAATTGATTCTGCTGACCCGAATTTCTAGTGGAAGACTCAAGAGAAAAAATTATTGTCCAGATATGTCTAAACCACGATTCCGAAAATGGAAAATAAAACAACTCACTGTATATCTAAACAGGCAACTGAAGGAAATCACAGGCAAAGCAACTTGTACTAACAGGAGTTAAAATGATTTTGTGTTTCCTTTTTTTTAGAATAAGTATATTAGAATCAGTTCCATGAATGTCGCGACAGAAACGACAGAAGATGAATTAGTAATGATGCAAGCAACTGGATTTAACGACACAATGATATATGCCTGCACGAGAGATTATAGGAAAAAGAAATCCGGTGGCGATTTTTCATTCGTTATGTTCAGTGGAACCGATGTAGTCATAGCCGACAAAGTGAGATGTCAGCTAGCAGCTTCTTCTTCTTCTTCTTCTTCTTCTTCTTCTTCTTCTTCTTCTTCTTCTTCTTCTTCTTCTTCTTCTTCTTCTTGTTATACTTAGCAGATTATTGCTAAACCCCACCAAATACAAGCTGTCAGATCAGAGGGTTGCTGCCTTCTGCTATCTCTCTTGCCCTCTATATATCATTTGGTGGGGGTTAAGTTTTGCAAGTGCTCATTCCTCATTATGTGTACAAAGATTTTCATCTGTCGCTTCCTGATTTTGTGCCTAAGTGTTCTTTCTGTTACCATATTCTTTAAGACTTCATTCTTGCTTATTCGTTCCGTCCATGGAATTTTCTCCCATAGAACATCATTTCCTCTCCCTCTAGTTTTTAACTCATCCTTTGGGAAATTGTCCAACATTCAATGCCACATAAGATGATGGGTACCACATAGACATCACGCATTCTTTTATTTGATTCTAATGATTTTCTTACCGTTTCTAACTTTGAGAATGCTTCTTTCATTGATTCAATTCATGATTGAATATCGGTGTTTCAGTTTTCCTCCTTTGTTAAAGCGTTATCTAAGATACACTATTTACATTATTCGGACTATTGTCCTCATCTATTGTCGCTATATTTATTACAATGTTTCGGCCGATGTACGCTCCGGCCTTCTTCAGGTGGTTGGACTGTCGAACTGAACCCTTTATTTCTCTCCCTGAGGTAGACTCTTCTAGTTCCATGTGCCAACTCTAATGGATGTCAGTTATCACCTGTTAATTCCACTCTCCAATTTCTCCACTGCCATAACCGGGTATTGAATTCACACTCTTTGGGTCCTGTCACCGGATCTAACTACCGTCATTATCCACTGTCTCATGTGTCCTTGAGGACACATCGAATAGTGTGCATCAATTAGACTTAGCACGTGGAACTAGAACAGTCTACCCCAGTGAGCGAAAGAAAAGTTTCAGTTCGACATTCCAACCACCTGAAGAAGCATGGAGCGTACAACGGCCGAAACGTTGTAATAAATATGGCGAAAAAGATCAGGACAATAGTCCGAATAATATAAATAATGTACATAATACCTCATCTCAGAAATATGGACAGACACGTTTCTAAGATATTTGAATTTTTGCATCTGGTTCAGATTTATTTCTCATCTTTCGTTTATTTGTCTAACATTATTTTTCATGCTTTCTTCTTCTGCACTGTCTGTAATGTCCTGTGTTTTTTCCGAGCTCATTAATCAACACAATACCATCTGTGTATCTTATTTTCTTATTTTGTTCACGCCCCCCGATAGGTACTCCAGTTCCCCTAGGATTGTGTCGTTGTAGAACCTGAATAAATCTGGGGAGAAAACGCATCTTTGTTTCACACCCCTTTCAATTTATTTTCTATCCGTATGCAGACGTTGTACTCTCACAATAAGTTCTGGATTATACTAACATCTTGCAAAATAGAACTAATTTTAACAGCTGTTCAAATAATACTGTGCCGTATTTTGTCAAATTCATGGACATCTAGGCTAATACTAGAACAAGCTTTTGGCGATTAGTTTCTGTCTCCTCCACGAACATCTAGGCTAATGCTAGAACAAGCTTTTGGCGATTACTTTCTCCCTCCTTCACGGACATCTAGGCTAATGCTAGAACAAGCTTTTGGCGATTACTTTCTGCCTCCTTCATGGATATCTAGGCTAATGCTAGAACAAGCTTTTGGCGATTACTTTCTGCCGCCTTCACCGACATCTAGGCTAATGCTAGAACAAGCTTTTGGCGATTAGTTTTCTGCCTCCTTCACGGACATCTAGGTTAATGCTAGAACAAGCTTTTGGCGATTAGTTTTCTACCTCATTCACGGATACCTAGGTTAATGCTAGAACAAGCTTTTGGCGATTACTTTCTGCCTCCTCCAGGAACATCTAGGTTAATGCTAGAACAAGCTTTTGCCGATTACTTTCTGTCTCATTCACGGACATCTAGGCTACATGCTAGAATAAGCTTTTGGCGATTACTTTATTGTTTACTGTGCCCCACTGGACCAAACTTTCACCACGATTCAAGTCCGAAATTGCCGACTATTTCGTCTTCTCATTCTTATTCTACGTTGGTATTCAGATTTCGCATGATGAGAAGGTTGTAAAAGTTGTCAAATTGCTCCTCCGTGATTTGCGCTGTCCGTGCGTATACGAAGATAATTGTTCAGTTAAAGAGCTTTTCTTTATTTTAAATTACAGAATTCTGTAAGATTTGATAGTATCCTAGATCACATTTACTAATATCATTATCTAATATTAATCCGGCCCTTCTTTCATTTTTCTCCCATCTACATGTTTTTAGTCTCTGTTAGTCAGTTATGAAATCTACATTACTTGCCTACATAGTTTTGCACACACATATAATCTTGATATTTATCTATCTCTTGTTTGATTTTTGTAATCTGGTTAAATGATATTCCAGGTCTCGATTCGTATTCTTTCTTTGTTGCCACAGTCCGGGCCAGGATTCGTTACCGAGGAACTCAACCTCCTGTACACCGTTATTCTTTATAAATATTTTGTGAACAATTGGATGACGATCAGGTGACGCCTGTCGTACGCGTCTTCCCATACAAGGCGATGAGTTACTTAACTACCTTCCCCATTCAAAATGGTTTAAACTAAAGATCATATGTATTTTACCATAGAAATAGAAATTTACTGGAATATGAAAATGATTGATTAATGTTTTCGGAATAATATAATGATTCAATGTTATTTTAGCAGTAACATCAGATATCATTGAAATACAAAAAATCAAATAATGATAATAAGGATAATCCAGGGTGTGTGTGTATCGTAAGTAAATAACAGACAGCTATGAGTAAGAAATCAGTATTGCTTCATGGATAGTGTGAGGAAGTATTCATGGCTATTACGTCCAAGGATGCATTCAATAGTTTGACGACAGTCTAATTGAATCGCTAGCCAGAAAGGATATTGTATCTGTCAAAGCCCTGAATATTAATTCTGTCCGGAAGGACATCTACCAACAAATGGATCCCGATAAGTGCAGGCTGTATGACAAGTAATTGGAACGAATCACCGATGACATTAGCACTTCTGGGATGCTTGCGGACAAAGACGTAAATCAGCCCTGTTAAAAGGTGCGGCCTCTTCGCTGAAATGCATGCTTTTGGAGTAAGTACAAACTTTAATTCGATGAGAAATCTTGCTGAGGAAAACCCGAGAATGTGATCAACAATAGCCACTTCAAAATATTATAGGATTTCAGCGTGCAAAGAAAGGCAGCATAACTGAGGCGACCGAAGCAGGTATCAGTTTGTCGATAAAGAAACAAGAAAATACCACTTTGTTAATGCGTCTGTTCCTTATAACGATAATATCATGTTCAAAATTATCAAGGTCCGTAGTGAAATTGCTAGAATGTGGGATTGTCCCCGTGATGATAGGGGAGTTGGTGTCTATACTATTACCACGAGAGTCCTAGACACAGAAAATCGGAAGAAAGCCTCGTATACCATCAGAACTCATACCTGTGCTGCCTCTCACTCTAAATATTTATGTGAACGGTCTTCGTTCTCATAGGTAGTAGGAGTTGAGGGAAAGCACAACAAACGAAAGATTTGTGGAAAACGTAACTAGAGCGAAATAATAATAATAATAATAATAATAATAATAATAATAATAATAATAATAATAATAAGAAGAAGAAGAAGAAGAAGAAGAAGAAGAAGAAGAAGAAGAAAAAGAAAAAGAAGAAGAAATTGAAATCTCAAAAACGTGGCACATTGGAACATCAACAATCCCTGTTGTAGTTGGAGTCCTAGGATTGATTGGAAAAGATTCCAGTAGACTAATGGTAGGGATTCCTGGAAGTCCATGCCCCAAGGAAATAGAAAAAATTGTTCTCACAAGCACAGCCCTCATTTTACGAACGGCGTAATCTATGTAATTTTTTTTTTGTTTTGTTTTTCTTTGGAAAGTGTCATGATGCTATTTCTAACCTTAGGTCACTGGGCGGGACCAGGAAAGAAATGTGTAAACGCCAGAAATCAAAAGAAATAATAATAATAATAATAATAATAGTCCAAAATTCTAATGTCAGATTAGTGACATGGAAACATGACAAAATATAAATCAATGGCAGATCATTTACATGAAGTAAAAAAAAAAAATCTAAATCAATAAGGAGTCATTATGATTCAAACATACCATAAAGAAAATTTATATAAACGAAAACAAAACAGGTTATGAATAACAGAAAAGTATTCAAAAACCCCATTATTCCATGACTTACCAGAAATGTTTAAACTCAGTCGTTACAAATTGATATATTAAATCCGGTAGAGGCAGAAATCCTAGAAAATTAGGAAAAGACGAAGCAAATGTTTATCGCTTTTTTAGGAACAGTCATTCCTCCTTAAAACTTTTCGCTATCTCATCAAGTAATTATGAAAACTAAATTCGTAATTAGCTTCGATATTATATCTTTATATACGAACATATCAACTGAAACATGTTTAACTTTTTGACTGCTTTAAAGTCTAAACGCATCTCTACCGGTAAACCAAGCCGTAAAAATATATTGACTTTTTATAAACCTATCATTGACACACACATTAGTAGTTCTTATCGACGTATTCATCCTATGGATTTTGATAGAGGTGGTATTTTAGCATGTATGCTTTTAAAATTCTCTGAATCGGGCACATTTCTAAATATCAGATCAAAAATGCCAAATACATTCGCTAAATAGAGGAAGCCTTATCAGCAAAATTTTAAATTAATAGATATTAAAAATAAGATAACCTACAACTGAATTCACATATGAAAATGAAGCAAATATATTCTGTTCGTTGAAACTAATGCCGGTTAAAACTGATTGAAACGTCGAGCATAAATGAAGAAATAAAACGACGTCATAAAGTTTTACTCACATCACAACCATAAAATAATACGGAGATTAATCATATATTCTGTTTGGCCGCTACGAATGTCTTATCGGCTAGGGTGAAAACAATGAATTTATTATAGAATTTACTTTGTTTATGTTTCGGTTATGAAACCGAGAAAAAAATGTGTTTTCAAGAAAATCTTATGAGAGGATATGCACTAATTAAAACGATGAATCGGACATTGCTCGATATTCTCTTTGCCGGAGGAAGATAAAGCGCTCTGTGTCAAACGGTAGTTTCTCCTACAAAGGTGATGGTTCGAATGCTGCCCGAGAGCACCTAATCTTTAATAAATTTTCTATAGGAGGCAGGTTGGTAGATGTAATACAAACCGTTTAAAAAACGGGGTACATGTTCAGACACGGTTATTCACTACATATATACTTGAAATAACGCGCAGGCGCACGTGCGCGCGCGCACACACACACACACACGTGTTTGTGTGCGCACGAGTGTTATTCAATATATTTATAACATCGTCGTAAAATTATTTTTTCTAAAAATATAAGTATATAATGTATGATGTATATGGCTACTGTTCCATACTGACAAGGAGAAATAAACATCTTTCTTTGTTAATATCATTTTTTTTTTGTTAGGCTCCGGGCATCGATTTATAACCGTGGATAGATAGTTTAAGAGCATTTTAAATAAATTCAGACAGAAAGAGGGTGAGGTCATCCTGTACTTTAGATTATTATTAAAACTGATGTCAACAAAAATGTATAAAAGAAAGAAAGAAAAAAGCTTTCATCTTGTTGGACATCCGACCATGGCTTCTAAAACGGAAGTGGCAATATTTCAAACTCGATTTTATAGCTCTCATTCGACGCGTCAATTTGTTACTTCCGTCGGATGTTACGCCTTCATGTCGTGACATCTGATTCGTTCCAGCCAACATGGAATCCCTCGAAATTCGGTCATATTTGCCTCGTGCCCTGTATTCCTGTATACCAAGAGCTAATCATTTTTGTCTATTTTTCTTCATATATATATATATATATATATATATATATATATATATATATATATATATATATATATAAACGCTATCCATCATTTTGGCACCAATTCAAGATATTGTATTGATTCTGGCGGTGAAAGATGACTCGATGCTGGACTGAGAGGCAAGTCGATGATCTATTTATATTGGTTGATTATTGCTTATTATATTCAAAGATTATAAATGAGATTTAGATATAGCAGTATGGAAATTAATTATTACTCTCACTGTATACTACTACTACTACTACTACTACTACTACTACTACTACTAATAATAATAATAATGATAATGATAATAATAATAATAACAATCAAAGCCAACCACCCAGACATTGTTATTAAAAACCACAAACAAAATAAGTGCCTCCTTATTGATATGGCAGTCCCTGCAGACTGCAATGTATCTTTGAAGATATTCAAAAAGCTGTCAAAATACAAGGACCTTGAAATAGAAATCTCAAAAATGTAGCACATGGGAACATTAACAATCCCTGTTGTAGTTGGGGCCCTTGGACTGGCTAGAAAAGATTCCAGTAGGCTGATTGAAGGGATCCCTGGAAGTCCATGCCTCAAAGAGATAAAAAAAAATGTTCTGATAATTACATCCCACACTTTACGAAGGGCTTTATCTATGTAATTATTTTTTTATTTTATTTTATTTCATTTTTATTTTTTGTTGTAGTGGAAAGTGTCATGATGCCATTTCTAACCTTAGGTCCCTGGGCGGGACCCGGAAAGAAATGTGTAAACGCCAGACATCAAAGAAAATAAAAATAATAATAATAATAATACTTAAAAAGAAGCAAAGACAAATTCAACCGACCAGATACAGAAACAATGTTAAGATAAACCCCTTTATGGACAATACTCTGCCCGTACCAAACAAGCTGACGTAGACAAAACCCGTACCCATCAGGGGCTACGTAGTGCATAGTTAAAAGCTGAAACTGAAGGTTTTATCATTGCTGCACAGGACCAATGCTTGTTAACTAGGAATTATCAAGCGCATATACTAAAATATTGTGTTAGCCCAAGATGCAGATTCTGTGATAAATATCCAGAAACCATTGATCATCTTGTATCAGGTTGCACGATATTGGCACCCACTGAATATAAAACCCGGCATGACAGAGTGGGCCAATATCTGCAATGGAAAATTTGCAACTCCTATGGGAAGGAAACTGGAAGAAATTGGTACGAACACCACCCTGACCCGGTTACGGAGATAGGACCTGTTACAATTCTATGGGACTACACAATACACACTGACAGAACAATCAAAGCCAACCGCCCAGACATTGTTATTAAAGACCACAAACAAAATAAGTGTCTCCTTATTGATATGGCAGTCCCTGAAGACTGCAAAGTATCTTTGAAGATATTCGAAAAACTGTCAAAATACAAGGACCTTGAAATAGAAATCTCAAGAATGTGGCACATGGGAACATCAACAATCCCTGTTGTAGTTGGAGCCTTGGGATTGGTTGGAAAACACTCCAGTAGACGAATTGAAGGTATTCCTGGAAGTCTATTTCTCAAAGAGATACAAAAAATTGTTCTAAAAATTATAGCCTACACTTTACGAAGGACTTTATATTTATTTATTTATTTATTTATTTGTTTATTGTCAGTGGAAAGTGTCATGCCATTTCTAACCTTAGGTCCCTGGGCGGGACCCGGAAAGAAATGTGTAAACGCCAGACATCAAAGGAAATAATAATAATAATAATAATAATAATAATAATAATAATAATAATAATAATAATAATAGATCAGGCTATCAGTATAAATAAGGAATCATATGCATAAAGAAGAGAAATCAGCACTTACCAGAATTAGATGAAACAAGAGAGTGAGTGAATAAGAAAGCGTAGTGAATCTTGGGACATGATCATTTTGCCAAAATCATACACTGAAAATTGTAAGACAATTAGAATTTTCAGTTTGAAAAGGGTTGGTGCAATTATAAACCTGAGAATATCCTCGCTTTCAAAGAGTTTCATGAAATTTTTCCATTCAAATAGGTAAGAAACTTGAACACAACAAACCGAACATATTGATAGGGGATATTATAGACAAAATAAGGATTCTTGTCTTTCGGATGGAAAGATAAAACACAATGGAGAAGCTAAATTACACAACGATGATACATTTCAAGAATGTTACAAAGAATGTTTCAAAGAAGGGTCAAAAGCATAGCAGTCGTTACTAGTGTCATTGATATAGTGATTGACAATGTAGAGAAAAGATAAAAAAGATGGCGTTGCTTTTCTAGTGGAAGTTTTTAAGAAAGAAAGCGTTTTAGATACAAGAACATTACTAAAAGTGTTGAACACCTGCAATCAGTGACAATTTCATGATAACTAAATCTGCTCTTTGTGACCTTTGTTCACGTATATCGTACCGGATATTAAGAGACATGCTGGGAAAATACTGATGACATCGATTCGTATCATATCTTATTGAAAATGGATTGGAAAATCGAGAAAGATGAATTGAAACTTTGAACAGAAAGAATTTATCTACCTAAAAATCAAATGTCCTCTACTACAGAGAAATAATTTGTTATATTTTGTATACTATATATTGAACATATCCTCTTAGCATTGCTTGGTTGAACTATAATCACTGGAGCTCGAAATAACATCATATTTTCTTAGAAAACGAAAAGATTGAACATCGGCATAAAATACCATAAAACTACGACAAAGAATATATACAAAATGAAACAAAAATGTTTAAAATGTTATTGGACTGGAATATTCTGACTGAAAATGAAGATTTACAAGGAAGATTGCAGATTTACTGAAAGGCGCTGTAAATGTCAGGAGACATGCTGATACTTAATCTCCACTGAATGACAAGTTGAAATCTGGCCTAATCATGTAAGTGATGACTATGACTTGATAGCACAGAGGAAAGGAAGATGGACAAATCTGGATCTGCCTCAGAAAATGAAAATATAAAACCAGTTGAAATCTTTTACGCAGAAAGGATCACCGAATCCAGGCCATACGTTCTGATCTAATCATCTTGACCAAAGAGAAAAACGAATTACAGGAGTGGATGATGGTTTTTCGACAAAAGTTGAAATAGTTTGGAAAATGAAATTAATATCAAAACAAAGTTAATATGAAATTGTACAGAAAAGGAAAAGGCCTCGGACAGACCAGAAAAAAATTCCTCAAAATAATACTGATTTGTAAACGTTTTTATATCATACCGGGAAGTTAGTCGAATATTTCAGCAAACCCATCCACCCTGTCTGTCTGTCTCTGTCTGTCTGCTTGTCGGTCTCTCTCTCTCTCTCTCTCTCTCTCTCTCTCTATATATATATATATATATATATATATATATATATATATATATATTTGAGGGACAAATTGGGAAGCCTTTATAAATTTGAAATGTTTCGCAGTTAATAGCTACAATATCAAATGCATGAAAAGGAAATTGCGAAACATGTCAAATTCTGAAAGGTTTTCCTTCTTTTCCTTTAATTAATCATTCCGTTTTATTCATACACCCGGATACAAAACAATTGTTAAATGAATCGTTATTTTAAATTTTAAAAATAAAAGTTTTTTTTGGGGGGGGATGTTTTAATGAGAAGAATTGACTTAATGCATAGGCATAGAATCTCATTATACCGAAATTTGCGATTTTAAAGAAGAAATAACTTTTATACATTTGGACAGGAATAACGGTGTTATCTATATAAGAATATCAATTTCATTTTTTACTTTTTATCTAAAATTATACGAATCAGTCCATGCCTGTTTTTATCTTTTTCACTAGTAGACCATAACAAATATATAACCACTTCTTTCAATCTGTTCATATATATATATATATATATATATATATATATATATATATATATATATATATATATATATATATATATATATGCGGAGGGTCGTTTAAGGACCCTGTGGCACGTAGTGCACAAAGTGTGTTTATTTGACCCTTCAAAAAGTGTGGATGGTTCTGCACAAAACATTCACCACTATAATCACATTTTATGTGCTGGTGTCGGGCTGTCAGTTTCCTAGGAACTGATCTGCTCGACCACCATACGTTGAATTCACCGGAGAGTCGAGTATATATATATATATATATATATATATATATATATATATATATATATATATATATATATATATATATATATATATATATATATATATATATATATATGTCAAAGTTGTAATGAGTAGAGTTTCAGAGGTAGAAATCGGAGAATGTTCGAATAGCAGTCGAAATCCTTACATTTAAATAATCGCATATACCAATGAGAGAATTATGAATTCATCATTTTGTCTCTTCCTAGCTACGGATTAATTAGTAGGGTAGAATTTATTCATTCGTTATTTTTGTCTTGGTTAGCAAATAGTAAAGGAGAAGGAAAAATCTACATACAAAATCTGAATTGTCTCGCTATATACACTCGATATCTGTATTCGTTTCTTATGATGACCGTGGTTGATTCTGGACACAACTCCACCGCTATAAACAAAGTCATATATGCAGGTGGTCTGGCTATTCGTTTCTAAGGATTGAACTGCTGAACATTCATAAGTAGAAGGCATACCTGTCTTCGGAACCTATCTTAAATCAAGGTAAGCTCTTGTTTTCTGGTATTGGCAATGTGGGCTTCGCGCACTTTAATGAGTAGGTAAGTCTGCTTTCAGTTTTTTTATTTCTTTTCTCATAGTCGTGTTTATTCGAAACTGTATCTGAATAATGGTTTGAATTTTTTGCAAATTTTATCTTTCACTAATATATATATATATATATATATATATATATATATATATATATATATATATATATATTATAAACTATTACATTGGAACATGCAAGTTACACCGACACAAATACGTATTTGATTCGACGTCCCAAAACGTCTCGTCAAGTGGCTAACTATGGTGGGGGGATTACCGCCATTGTTAGCCGCCTGACGAGACGTCACGACCATATCTAAGACAATAAATACTTACTAGGAGGCAAAACAACGAGCCAAACTTGAAGGAGGAATTTACTCTATAACCAGCATCGATTGCCAGAAAGAATACACTGGAGAAACTTCAAGAATTTAAATAAAAGATTATATAAACCCCAGAGTGACATATTAGAAACAACCCATTAAAGGAATTAGTGGCTCACAGTAACGAGAAACCCTAATTAAAAGATAAATTAATTAACTGAGACGAAAATGTTTAAAAAGTGCTTTAATTGATTAATTATGCATAGTAAATGGGCGTCCAATTCACACAACTTTTCACCATTCTAAGCAGATCATCTATTATCACGATTTTGGCTATTAAATAACAAAGATGATGAAAACAAAAATAAATTTTATCCAAATAAAATTCGGTAGATTATATACAAAAAAAATATTTATTTTAGAATTTTTTAAATTCTCAGCGTCTCTTGGTCGTGCGTCTGTGCAGTTGCGTCAATGTAATCCAAGCTAGTCCGCTAAAATCGCGAGGGACGGAATACGTCTTCTGAGAACTCTTTCACTTTGTCATACATCTTGCCTCCAAAACTACATATATATATATATATATATATATATATATATATATATATATATATATATATATATATATATATATATATATATATACATATATATATATGTATAACTAATTATAATCTTCTGGAAAAAACTCAGGTGTTTTGGCTTGTAAATGAAGAAACCAATACCCAAGGAAAAATAAGGGATAAAAAAAAAAGAATTAAGAACAAGCAATTGAGGCGAAAACAATCGTCCAGTATCCAGCTAAGAGTTCAAAGAAAAAAAAACATCCAAGACGAGTAAAGCAAAAGTAACTAAGTAAAGTGCTCAATACACTTAGTAGAGCAAATCTAACTATGAACCTAAAGAGCCAGGTAAAGCTACCTCCTTTTCACTTACGCAGATCGTCATATTTATATATATATATATATATATATATATATATATATACCATTGTAACTTTATTTTTCTGTCTTTCTCTCTCGCTCTCCTTCTCTCTCTCTCTCTCTCTCTCTGTCTATATATATATATATATATATATATATATATATATATATATATAATGTACTTGAAAAACTTGGCCGATCATGGCCCTCCAGAATGCCTTTTCTTCTGATGTTTGTGTTACTAGTATCATTAATATTGTTGTGGTGGGATCCACCTAATCTGCATAGGTGACTACCAACTATATAAATAATGGTTGGTACCGGAAGACGGAGAAGGAATCACGAGATCCAACAAGAGACTCTGATCGACTGCGACTAGTCAACACATTCTCCAGGAACGTCTTCCCAGAAATATACAGAAATACTAGATGTACTTATTGTGTACACTTTCTTGTTATAATACATTCTTGTTCTAAGTACATTTTGTGTTGCATTATTATTCCATGCATTAGGCGAGATTCAACAATGAGTCAAGACTCAACAAATATCCATATTTGTCCTTCTTCTGTCATGCATTCTAAAACGTTCTTTTATTCGAAGTTTTCTTGCCACCAATATGTTCTGTGAGTATTGCATCCTTATGTCTCTCTTTCCCTTTTACAAGTGTCTAATTCGATTAGTTAGTATCTGTCTTAGTAGAGTTCATATTTTCCTTTATGTTTAAGACTTCTGCACAGGATCATTCCATTTACATTTACCTCTCTTCATATTTGTCTCTTAGCGTTTGTTACTATCTTTCTATCACTCCAGCTTAATCTCCTTTGATGCGTTGTTCTACTTTTTCAATTTCAGATATTATTAAATAACGCAGTTAGAAATCAATATTAATGTGACCGTAAGGCACGAACTAACGCACACATTACTCTCTTGTGCAAATTAAGTGAAAAAACCGCTTTAGTTTCCTTTCTTTAACCATTTCCTCATTGTAGAACGACAGATGTCTATTTCTCCTCAGATTAATTTATTTGCAGTGCTGTGCAGCCATATGAATTTATTTTCTAGGTATATGATGAAATCTGTTTGGCCTTCAAAAATATTGAGTCAACCGGGATTGCATCAGATTTTCATCACTATTTTCTCGACTGTCGATTAGTTGTCCTACAGCCATTGTCTGCGATGGATGATACTCTAAGGAACCGTACGAAAATTGTAACGCTGCTCGAACAAATTGTAAATCCTTACCAGTGATCAAATCAATGTACTATCGATAGGCTTGGAAGCAGTACTGATTTAAATCCAATCGGGAATCTGTGATTTGTCTGCAAGGAACGACTTCGTGGGATGGACATACGAAGTCCTAACATGTACATTAGGTCATGTTTCATTGAAAAAATACGAAAAAAAGGCAATATTCCTCCATCAAGTGGAAAGAAATTTAAATTCAATATAACACAATATTTGTATCTTAAATAATGAATGGTATACTATATTTATTTTGTAATAGATAATACCCTGATGAAGACATGGATATGCCGAAAGTACTTGGAAATAAAAGAAATAGATATCAACAAGGCAATTTTCTCTCGTTCTTCAATAGTGACACCAAAATGCTTATCCGCTTGTATAAAAGGATCATGTCAAATATATGTAGACAAAATATCTAAACTACGAAGAAACATGTCTTTATGAAAACATCCTGCTTAAATACACACACACACACACACACACATACACACACACACACACATATATATATATATATATATATATATATATATATATATATATATATATATATATATATATATATATATATATGTATATATATATATATATGTTTGTGTGTCTGTATATATATGTTGGTTGAGAATGAAATCGGGCAGAAGGGGTTAGTTTATTAAAAGTAGACATTGACATTATATTTACTAGATATTTAACTGCTATATCTGCCGTTCCCTATTTCAAATCTATTTTCAAGTCTATGCCTACATAATCCATTAACACGTCTGAGAATTTCCGCCTCTATCATTTTACTGCTTTCATCTTTCAATTTTTCTTTAAGTTCCTCAATGTTTCTTGGGGCGCGCATCTGCTATACAACTGATCTGAAATCGTCCTGCAGAAAAAAAAACGTCCAAGATTAATTGACCACTAAAATGCGTGCAGTTTCCCTCATCCTGTTTACGGGTAGATATATATGACACTCATTATAAATTTAAATATATATATATATATATATATATATATATATATATATATATATATATATATATATATATATATATATATATACACGCATATATATATATATATATATATATATATATATGTATATATATGTATATATATACACACAGACACACACACAAAATATGCATATATATATGTACGTGTACACACACAAACGCAAACACACAAATATGCATATATATATATGCATATATATATATGCATATATATATATATATATATGTATATATATATATATAAATATGTCTACACACAAACGCACGCACACAAATATGCTTATATATATATATATATATATATATATATATATATATATATATGTATACACACAAACGAACACACACAAATATGAATATATATATATACACACAAAGCGCACACACAGATATGTATATATATATACATATATATATATATATATATATATATATATATATATATATATATACATATATATATATATATATATTTGTGTGTGTATCTATACACACACAAACGCACATACAACATCTGCATACATATATGTTTGCATACACACAAAAACTCACACATTAAATAAATATTCATATATATATATATATATATATATATATATATATATATATATATATATATATATATATATATAAACAATGTAACACTGGGTGATCCTGTTATTTGATGCTTTTTACTTCTTTTCTCGATATTTGTAATCAGACGGTTGGTTGCAGATCTGGTAAGTGTACGACAAAAATCGAAGGCAAACCTCAAGAATCGAAATCATTATTTCTGTCCGAAATAGCTGTGTTTCAGTAAACAAACTTGGTTCTTACGCAGATAACCTTTGTCTATAAACAAGTTCACGTCGAACACAAGCCATTATAAATCGACCAGGGATCTAAGAATGTGGCAAAAAAAAAAGGTCCATGCACGTCTTATTTAGTCGCCCGTTTTTTTTTTGTTTTTTGTTTTGCTATCGTTTCATACCTCAGCTACATATTCTAAAGAGAAATTTGATAAGATGTAAGAAAACTTATTTATTCAAATTCTTTCGAACTTTCAGATAATGGCTTCCAGCTCCTGTACACGATGTCGCAAATATTCCGTGATGTACTCGTTTCTCACAACCATTATGAAGGTTGTCCCTTACTGAAAAGCTTGATAAGACACATAACAAAGGGGATTCACTAAACGCGTGAATACATTTCTATTAATAGCTCGTTAACCAATGCGATAACCATAAAAGATCTCTTTGTCCGTACGTGTTTGCTTGTATATGCGATTTATATATGTACGTCTCGGTTATATGTTTATGTGAAATGTGTGCCTTGCTTTCTTACCGAGAAAGGTCTGCTATCATAATGAAATATATGAAACATATGCTCAGTTTAATTTATCTTTGGCACAAATCCACAATTAATGAGTAATTATTGAATGTGCACTCGTTATTCAGTCATAAATATGAACCTGAATCACAAATTTTCCAAAGTTTAATCACAGAAACAATTTAGATTGGAAATAAATTTATGTTAAGTGAGTAAGTTTATAGAGGACGTTTTTAAAAGAAAGAAATGTTCGTAAAATTATCCACACTTTTGTTTTATCCCAATCTATTTTGAAATTATATTTATTTATTTTTGCTTGCATTTGTTAAGAAAAATAACTTACCTAAAATTTACGTGGCAACCATGCTGTCATATAGTTAAAAATTAATGTGTATGATATCGGAATGGCGCAGAACTCGCCTAGTCGATGCAACTTGCCAAATCGCGACTGTGATATATAAAATATATAAGAGAGATTAGAACTTAGAAAAATCCGACAACGCTAAACAAAATATTTTTTGAACGTACAATAATTAATAATTAAGACATGCCGTACTCCAAATCTACACGATAACTTTTTTTTCGGGATTCAAAGTGGCGTCGTGTTAATCTTAGCAGTCAGATATATTCTGAGGTACGACAAGAGAAAGAACTATCAAAATAGAAAATACGACTTTACCAGAATCTTTTACCAGAGTCTTTTACCAAAGTCAAGCCAAGTTGGCAAAGAAGCATATGATTTAAAATCTACGAAAGCAAAAACGCACACTGTTTCTTTTTGTTATTTAAAGATGAATAATCCCAATTTGAAACCTTTCCACTCATCTAAACGACAAAGAATCCAAGAGTCATGTATTGACCAAAAAAGCGCTAGTTTAAGACTTCAGTGTAATGCAAGTTGTTTCAAATATGCATAGTGGAAACATTGGAGATAATCGGTCGCTTGATATGAAATTAGAAATCATCTGTGTCGCTTAACTGCGGGAATGAACACTAAGGAGGGTACGACTTGCAAAAGTTGAAGATCGGCGCAGGTAAACATACTGTTGGGATCCGTCAACTCAGGTTTCTGTTGCTATCCGAGTGTCGGGATTAAAACACTTTTAACAGCACATCGTTTAAATAAAACATATAAAAGGTTATTTTCTGAAGGAAAACTAGCAGTAGAACGTAGTGATGAAATACAATTTGTATATTCTTTTCAATAATATACATGAAAATATAATGTTCAAATTCACTTGCAGTGAAGTTTCTTTTTTATATTTATTGTTCGTAGGGCGATTTCAAACGTGTGGAAAGACGGTCAGTCTAATGTGATTGTGAGTTCGTAGACAGTGGATTAGTCGAGACCTGCTGTTTAATCCTTTCTATTACTTGCGTGAACAAAACCTTAGTCGGCGGCTCTTTCCAGTGTGCGCCTATGTACATGTGCGCGTCTGTGTGTAATTACGTGTAAATCAAAGTGGCCTACGAAATCGTTTTGAGCCCTGAGAAGCAGCAGGCATCTTTTATTATTTACGTAAGGGAGATCCAAAATTCAAGTTAACATAGAGGTGTGTGAAAATCTTAAATACAACATTTTCATTAGTGTTGTGGATTCCGGGGATGGAATCCTGCACAAATAAATAAACAACGCCAGTAATTGAAATAGGAAAATAAGTGTATTGAACGGAAGAATACAAACTTGAAATGAAGATTAGTAGTCCAGGAATGCGGGTTAATAGAAAGTATATGTACAAGTCTCTGTAAGTGAAGACGTAATTAAATCTCTCTCTCTCTCTCTCTCTCTCTCTCTCTCTGGACTCTACGTATCTCAACCTTGTCTCAACTTATCTCCACCCTGTCTCCAACTCTGTCAGTATAAGTATACTTTAGACGAGTCCATCTTGCGTAAAAGTGGAGAGCCCCACAACAATTAGTTAAAAACTGGCTCGCAAAAATCATTTTCTTGAATATACGGGAGTAGTGAAAGAAGTTCTTTTTGTTATTTTCTAAATCGTCCAAAACATATCACGTGGTATATCAGCAAATACGTCCGCAAGTGTTTGGCCAGTATCTACCTAGTACATATTGTTTATCAAACAAAATTTGCCTATGAGATTTTATTGGTTGAAAAATATATATTATTTATATTACAACGTTTCGGCTGTTGTACGCTCCGGTCTTCTTCAGGTGGTTAGAATGTCGAACTTAACCCGTTATTTCCCTCACTGGGGTAGACTGTTCTAGTTCCACGTTTAATGGATGTCAGTTATCTCCTGTTAATTTCCCTTTGAAAGTTCTCCAATACCTTAGTCGGGTATTGAACTCACACTCTTTGGGTCCTGTCACTGGATCTAACTAACGCCTTTATCCATTGTAACCTTGACAGATACTGAAATATATATATATATATATATATATATATATATATATATATATATATATATATATATATATATATATATATATATATATATATATATATATATATATATATATATATATATATAGCATTATATATATATATAGATAGATAGCATTATATATATATATATATATATATATATATATATATATATATATATATATATAGCATTATATATATATATATATATATATATATAGGATTTAATTCCTATAATGCTATATATATATATAATGCTATATATATATATATATATATATATATATATATATATATATATATATATATATATATATAGCATTATAGGAATTAAATCCTATATATATATATATATATATATATATATATATATATATATATATATACTGCTATATATATATATAATGGTATATATATATATATATATATGTATATATATATATATATATATATATATATAGCATTATATATATATATATAGCATTATAGGAATTAAATCATATATATATATATATAATGCTATATATATATATATATATATATATATATATATATATAAAATGCTATATATATATATATATATATATATATGTATATATATATATATATATATATATATATATACATATATATACATATATATATATATATATATATATATAGGATTTCATTTCTTTAATGCTCTGAAAAGTCCATTCACTCCACATAGTCTATGAAAAGTGGAGAGCCATATGCTATATTGATGACGGAAATAGACAAAGGTTATAGCTCAGTTTTAATTCAAGCCGAATACCGATATCACTGTCAATCAATAAAATCCGCTACCGTAATTGAGTAAATTTTAAAAACTCGCTACACTTTTTCACGGGGAGCGCCTGAATAGAATGCTAGCATTAAGCGAATGCATAATTATAAGAAACTTAAACGTTCACAATATTAAGGATTTACTATGATGAAGGTTTCATTGTATTGATTTTAAAATGATAGAATTTAATTTTCATAATGTGATGAATTCAAATCTTGCAACAAAATGCAGATGTGACGGTTTTCAATTTGAATATGTTTAATTCATAATGCTAACATGCAAAACGATGAAATTTAAATAAAGTGACTTAAATTGAAGTAATTGTGTCACCGCATGATAAAATAATCATAGAAGATTAAGAATACATTATTTACATAATTCGGACTATTGTCCTCATCTTTGTCGCCACATTTATTACAACGTTTCGGCCATTGTACGCTCCGGCCTTCTTCATGTGGTTGGAATGTCGAACTGAACCCTTTATTTCACTCACTGGGGTAGAATAAAATGAGGACAATAGTCTGAATAATGTAAATAGTGTACATAATACCTCATCTCAGAAATATAGACAGATACTGAAATGCCGAAGCGTTGTACTAAATATGGCGAGAAACATGAGGACAATAATCCGAATAATGTAAATAGTGTACATAATACCTTATCTCAGAAATATAGACAGATACTGAAAGGCCGAAACGTTGTACTAAATATGGCGAGAAACATGAGGACAGTAGTCTGAATAATGTAAATAGTGTACATAATACCTCATCTCAGAAATATAGACAGATACTGAAAGGCCGAAACGTTGTACTAAATATGGCGAGAAACATGAGAACAATAGTCCGAATAATGCAAATAGTGTACATAATATCTCATCTCAGAAATATAGACAGATACTGAAAGGCCGAAACGTTGTACTAAATATGGCGAGAAACATGAGAACGATAGTCCGAATAATGTAAATAGTGTACATTAAACCTTATCTCAGAAATATAGACAGATACTGAAAGGCCGAAACGTTGTACTAAATATGGCGACACACATGAGGACAGTAGTCTGAATGATGTAAATAGTGTACATAATACCTCATCTCAGAAATATAGACAGATACTGAAATGCCGAAGCGTTGTACTAAATATGGCGAGAAACATGAGGACAATAACCCGAATAATGTAAATAGTGTACATAATACCTTATCTCAGAAATATAGACAGATACTGAAAGGCCGAAACGTTGTACTAAATATGGCGACAAACATGAGGACAGTAGTCTGAATAATGTAAATAGTGTACATAATACCTCATCTCAGAAATATAGACAGATACTGAAAGGCCGAAACGTTGTAATAAATATGGCGAGAAACATGAGAACAATAGTCCGAATAATTCAAATAGTGTACATAATATCTCATCTCAGAAATATAGACAGATACTGAAAGGCCGAAACGTTGTACTAAATATGGCGAGAAACATGAGAACAATAGTCCGAATAATGCAAATAGTGTACATAATACCTCATCTCAGAAATATAGACAGATACTGAAAGGCCGAAACGTTGTACTAAATATGGCGAGAGACATGAGAACAATAGTCCGAATAATGCAAATAGTGTACATAATACCTCATCTCAGAAATATAGACAGATACTGAAAGGCCGAAACGTTGTAGTAAATATGGCGAGAAACATGAGAACAATAGTCCGAATAATGCAAATAGTGTACATAATATCTCATCTCAGAAATATAGACAGATACTGAAAGGCCGAAACGTTGTACTAAATATGGCGAGAAACATGAGAACAATAGTCCGAATAATGCAAATAGTGTACATAATACCTCATCTCAGAAATATAGACAGATACTGAAAGGCCGAAACGTTGTACTAAATATGGCGAGAAACATGAGAACAATAGTCCGAATAATGCAAATAGTGTACATAATACCTCATCTCAGAAATATAGACAGATACTGAAAGGCCGAAACGTTGTACTAAATATGGCGAGAAACATGAGAACAATAGTCCGAATAATGCAAATAGTGTACATAATACCTCATCTCAGGAATATACACAGATACTGAAAGGCCGAAACGTTGTACTAAATATGGCGAGAAACATGAGGACAATAATCCGAATAATGTAAATAGTGTACATTAAACCTTATCTCAGAAATATAGACAGATACTGAAAGGCCGAAACTTTGTACTAAATATGGCGACAAACATGAGGACAGTAGTCTGAATGATGTAAATAGTGTACATAATACCTCATCTCAGAAATATAGACAGATACTGAAATGCCGAAGCGTTGTACTAAATATGGCGAGAAACATGAGGACAATAACCCGAATAATGTAAATAGTGTACATAATACCTTATCTCAGAAATATAGACAGATACTGAAAGGCCGAAACGTTGTACTAAATATGGCGACAAACATGAGGACAGTAGTCTGAATAATGTAAATAGTGTACATAATACCTCATCTCAGAAATATAGACAGATACTGAAAGGCCGAAACGTTGTAATAAATATGGCGAGAAACATGAGAACAATAGTCCGAATAATGCAAATAGTGTACATAATATCTCATCTCAGAAATATAGACAGATACTGAAAGGCCGAAACGTTGTACTAAATATGGCGAGAAACATGAGAACAATAGTCCGAATAATGCAAATAGTGTACATAATACCTCATCTCAGAAATATAGACAGATACTGAAAGGCCGAAACGTTGTACTAAATATGGCGAGAAACATGAGAACAATAGTCCGAATAATGCAAATAGTGTACATAATATCTCATCTCAGAAATATAGACAGATACTGAAAGGCCGAAACGTTGTACTAAATATGGCGAGAGACATGAGAACAATAGTCCGAATAATGCAAATAGTGTACATAATACCTCATCTCAGAAATATAGACAGATACTGAAAGGCCGAAACGTTGTAGTAAATATGGCGAGAAACATGAGAACAATAGTCCGAATAATGCAAATAGTGTACATAATATCTCATCTCAGAAATATAGACAGATACTGAAAGGCCGAAACGTTGTACTAAATATGGCGAGAAACATGAGAACAATAGTCCGAATAATGCAAATAGTGTACATAATACCTCATCTCAGAAATATAGACAGATACTGAAAGGCCGAAACGTTGTACTAAATATGGCGAGAAACATGAGAACAATAGTCCGAATAATGCAAATAGTGTACATAATACCTCATCTCAGAAATATAGACAGATACTGAAAGGCCGAAACGTTGTACTAAATATGGCGAGAAACATGAGAACAATAGTCCGAATAATGCAAATAGTGTACATAAAATCTCATCTCAGAAATATAGACAGATACTGAAAGGCCGAAACGTTGTACTAAATATGGCGAGAAACATGAGAACAATAGTCCGAATAATGCAAATAGTGTACATAATACCTCATCTCAGAAATATAGACAGATACTGAAAGGCCGAAACGTTGTACTAAATATGGCGCGAAACATGAGAACAATAGTCCGAATAATGCAAATAGTGTACATAATACCTCATCTCAGAAATATAGACAGATACTGAAAGGCCGAAACGTTGTACTAAATATGGCGAGAAACATGAGAACAATAGTCCGAATAATGCAAATAGTGTACATAATACCTCATCTCAGGAATATAGACAGATACTGAGGATTAAGAATGACTCGTATTATTTTAATGCTGGAAATACATTAAAAACAAAGATATTGCAAAAATATCTTGCGTGCTCCTTCGTGAATATTTTAGTGATATTTCCTATTTATTATACTATGAAGATTACTAAATGTTGTACCACAGATTATTAAATGTTTTACTAAAATAATGGGAATGATATAAGTGAAAAGAAATGATATATTTAAAATACATCAGATTTGGTATAGTATGGCATTATTTCATTGTACTACTATTGTTTTCGCACTAAATCTCAAATTTATCATAAGCGAGTTCATGTTTGAAACAGTTTCTACAATAAAATGTTTAATTATATATTTTATTCACTGGAATTTAGAATCTACTGGCGTGTACTATTAACTCGACAAGAACTTATAATTTAGTGATAAACTTTCTAGCTAATAAAACGATAAACATAGCAAAGTTACATTTTTTATATTTTCAAATCTAGTAATTACTTATATCAAGAAAAGCATAATTCCTCAGATTTTCTCCTGGTTATGAGTCAACTATATAAACTAAAACCAGATTAGTATAAGATCACAAGATATCACAATTTGGCTTATGTTAGAAATGGTACAGGATATGTTGCCAACTAACCAAGCGATGATTAGATGTCCACTTGTAGTCCCTTACGTGGGCAATTTATCTTAATGGTTTGACCTGCTGTCAGTTTTCGAACACCATTGACAGCTCGTCATAAGATTTAATCATAGTCCTTCTGCAATTAGGAAATATTGTGTTAACATCTTTGGCCGTTTGTCGTGTGAACATGAACTGGTTTGTGTCTGATGGGGGATGGAGTTTCTATCAAGTCCCTGTTGGATTCTTTCATTCTCAAACATTAGTCAATATCTAACTTGCTACCTTTGACTATTTACAGATATATAACAAGACATCGGTTCTTGGGGATTTATATTTATGTCTCTCTAAAACGCACAGAAACAAACTGCATAATCTGGCCAGTTAGCGAAATACGTCAAAATGAGTGAATACTTTGCAATATATTGCAATGCTTATTTATCTCCATAGATATTTTTATATCTACATATCGCAACCTGTCTTATAATTTATTTCAATAATTCTGATCGACTTTTATCTAGACATGTTTATATCTATCTATATAGGCATATCTATATCTATCTATATAGGCATGTCTATATCTATCTATGAAAACATGTTTATATCTATCTATATAGGCATGTCTATATCTATCTATCTATCTATCTATCTATGCACGTTCTTATTTATTATATATCTAGGCGTCTATCTATCTTTCTATCTATCAATATATATATATATATATATATATATATATATATATATATATATATATATATATATATATATATATATGACTGATTCCATAATTACAGACATTATTTCTGCTAATTTTAAAAAAATAGTAATTGTTTAAGTTGTTCAGAGTTGGTATTCCTTTGTAGTTTTAAAAATCAATTTGTTAAAATTGGTGAATATAATATCTGCAGTTTACTCAATCAGACATGCCTAAAAGAGAATTTGGCGCCTAAATGCAATATATATATATATATATATATATATATATATATATATATATATATATATATATATATATATATATATATATATATATATATGCATCTTTACATGTATCCATATATACAGGCTGCGATGGTTCAATTTTCGCCGTTTTACATTTTTAATGTCGTATCGTAGAGTCAGTTGGGCACCGACTTTGAGAAAATGAGGCTCACAACCCAATTAACTCCGTCAATAATTTGTAAACGGCATGCTGTTCTGTTTTGCATTCACCCAGGAAGATCTAATACACACATTTCATAACAATTACGGAATTTTCTAATGGCTCTGTTTTCTTTGGTATTAGTTTCGAAAGACCATCTGCATGCCCGATTTTGTTTGATGGAAGATACTCCAATTTAAGGTTATAGTTTAAGAAAATCATCCCCCATCTTAGCAATCTATTAGCAGTGTAGACAGGTAGATCTTTCTTTGATCCAAATATTGTCACTAACGGCTTGTGTTCCGTCTTTAAGGGGAAAAATCTACCGTAAATATATCTGTGGAATCTCGTAACCGCAAAAATAAATCCCTAGCTTTTCTTTTACGATTTGCGAGTAATTTTGTTCGGCTGGTAGTAACATTCTTGACGCATGCGCGATGGGTTTTAGTGTCCCATCCGGCATTCTATGAAGTATACATGCCTCAACACCATAGGCACTCGCGTTACTCGCGACTATTATTTCAAATTTTAGATCATAATGCGCTAAAAATAAATCTGCTCTTAGAGTCTTAATGATTTTGTCGAAAGTTTTCTGACATTCTTATGACCATTCCCAAACTTTTTCCTTCTTCAACAGTTCGTTTAGGGGTGCGCGTAATTTGTTCATGTTAGGAATAAATTCTTGATAATAATTTACTAAGCCCAAGAAGCTTTGTAACTCGGCTAAATTTTTTGGAGCCGGCATTTTTTTTATTGCCGTGGCCCTTTTTGGGTCTGGACTTCTTCCTTCTTCGTCAATAATATGGCCCAGATATTTTATCTCCTTCATAAAGATGTCACATTTATTTTCATTTACCTTAAAACCGCAATTTCGTATCTGCCTGAAAACCACTTGAATGTGTTCCCAGTGTTGTTCAATATTTTTACTATTTATCAGAATATCATCACGGTATGCGATCGTGAAATCTAGTCCGCCTTGCATAGTGTCCATTATTTGCTGAAATATCGGCGGCGCGAAATTGATCCCGTATGGTAATCTCTGGAACTTATATAATATTTTATGTGTGTTTATGCACAACAACCTCGAGCTTTCCTCATCTACTGGTACTTGCAGGTATCCTTCGCTCGAGTCTATCTTTGAGAAAATCTTTCCTCCGTTGAACTTTGTGAAAACTTCCTCTGGAATAGGGAGAGGATAGTGATAATCCTTAATCGCTGCATTCAATCCCGTCGAGAAATCAGCGTGTACTCGTATCTCACCCGATTTCTTTTTCCCGTAAACCGTAGGTGCGGCTCATTGACTATATTCCAACTTTGTCAATAGACTGGTTTTCACGAGTCTATCCAACTCTTCGTCTATTTTTTCTAATGATTCGAAAGGTACATTTCTTTTATTCTTGAAAATGGGTTGTACATTTTCTTTTAGTTCGATTTTGGTCGACATTTATTTACACCTCCCGAAGCCGCCTGAAAATACGTTGGGGAAACTTTCCTTTAATTTCTCATTCAATTTCTCTGCTTCGGTCGATAACCTTTCCACTTTTTGGCAGAAGGTATCTATCAGTAAATCCCAGAGGTCAAATTTCTGCATCGAGTCAGTTCCAAATAAATTTTCCGTATTTTTTAGAACATACATCTTCAATTTCTTGGTCATCCCGTTGAACGTCACATTTGTGATAATCTCCCCCTCCAATTTGATTTTCTTCCTGTTACCGACCTGGCTATTTTTATCTGTTCTCAACATGGTCGGTTTGTTAAATTTCTTCCACGTCTCTAAGCTAATAATGGTTAAATCTGATCCGGAATCTAATTGTAATCTGATTTTTTTTGTTTAACATTTCTACTTGAACGCATTTTCGTATATTTATCCCGTCCGCTTGGGCAGTTCTATTGATTCTTATTTGGCTTTTGTTTTCTTTCTTTGTTCTACAGTGCGAACTTTTATGTCCCACTTTATTGCACTATAGACAAGTCTTATAGCGGTATGGACAATCTTTGTACCAGTGCAAAGTCCCCCAGCGATAGCATGGACTGGGTGGTGGTTTCTTCTGAGTTTTCATTTGACTTTTTGTAGTAAAATAATTCGTTTGGTTTGTTTTTGAGGAGGGAGAAAAACGTGTTTTTCGTTGTACTTTTCGCATGTGAGCGGCGCTAGAATCTTCGATATCTTTCAAGTCCTTTTTTACGCTTATACATCTCTGTCAGTCCTAAGCCAATTTTTGTTGCGTCAATTCTGGTTCACTCACAAGTTTTGTTAGAATTCTCTGTCTGATCTCCGCATCTTTATTCGAAACCAGGCCTTGGACGTATATAAAACATTTAACATTGTCAGGGCTGAGTTCAGATAACTTAAAGTTATCGTAGTGTTTTTTTTTACACAGGAAGCGAATGTTATATAATCTTCGCTATCCATTTTTGTTAAATTTAAACATTTCCACCTTTTGTGGAATAGTGAAGCGTACGGACTAAATAATTCCGTTAAAAGTTTCACGGCTTCCTTGAATGTCACCTCATACGTTTTCCTCGGTAGGATGTAGTCTACGAATTTAGTGTATTCGCTTGACCCTAGTTTCCTCAGTAGTAGACGTACTTTTTTCGCGTCTGACCAATTCCCGCAATCAAACATATGAATCTTCATATCTGAAGTAAGCGGCGAAGGTTTTGTCTTCGTCCGGTGCATAAGAGAAATCTTTGATAGAGCTCCATATAGCATTTTGCGAGAATGCTGCTTCATTTCCAGAATTTTGTCCTTTATCTGTTACTGCCCGTAGTAGTAATTCTTGTAGTTCGAGTTGCTTCTCTTCGTTTTTCTGTTGAATTTCTAATTCTTTTCTTCAAGCCTAGTCTGTCTTTCCTCATTTTTTGCTCGAATTTCATTTTCATTAGTTCCAATATGGTTGCCTTAAAGTCTTCCATGTTTGCACCGTAATTTTGTGTAACGAATTTTCCTTTTTTCTCAGTGTAGACTTCCGGTCTTTGTCGCCCTTTGTTCTGGAACCTTAGTACGAAAAGATTTTCCTGTGTAGAATTCGATTCTGTTCTGGATGACAGATAAAATTCGTGTCTTCCTTACAACTGTTAAGATTAGTGTGCAAATTTTTTTTTTTTTTTATCTACGTGTAGAACTTGTTTTTTTTCTCAATACCTCCGTCGCCTCTGTTATGGACCACCGATAGCAAAAAGGTTTTTTTTTTTTAGATTCTCCGCGTAGAATTCGTTTCTACAATATCCTCGTCGCCACTGTTATGTTCCAGGTTAGGACCAAGGAAGAACAACACGAACACAAGAGTATAAATAACGAAGATATATTACACGGAATAATAATACAATATGTGGGAGATGTTAGTATGACTGCCAATCTGGTTTGGAGTGAACTACTATCGGCTCGACACGATTCGTCCCTGTCTCTTGAGAGTCGTAGGACCCATAACACACACACACACACACACACACACACACACACATATATATATATATATATATATATATATATATATATATATATATATATATATATATATATATGCATGTTAATATCTATCTATCTATCTATCTATGCTATAATTACGTTCATTATCATTCAATCAATTGTTCTTCCACTGTTACCTTTATATTCCATATTAATCATTGCGGCCATCATTCATTTTTTGACACTTTATATAAGCGAATTCAGTTCAATATTATTTGAATCATTTTTCTATATTTGAAGTAAGACAAATCCCAGTTCAAGGCGTTTAAAAATGTTTTAACGCGAGATCCGCTTATCATTATCTTATCTTCTGTTGAGGACAATTTATCTTGTAGGATATCGAGGTAATAATTTCTCTTAATCAATCTTAATTCGTTGTATCTATTCCGTTATACTTATTTTTAATATTTTTTATCGGCTGGCAGATTCTTTTGCCTTTCTAATATTTCTGTTACATCTGACGATTTTCATAAATATATTCGTACCGTTTACATTTTCTTTCACAGAGAAGACATTTCCCAAGCATGAATTTGAAGTGAATAAAATTTCCCGAACAAACTAAAACTGTTATGTCCTGAAATGAAGAGATTTTATTATTACTTAAATTTATGAAAATAATATATTCAGTTTGAATCTTGATTTATATTTCTACTATTGATCCATGCATAAGAAGTTGTTGATACACGTGGTCTGGAAATCCTTCTATGTATTTAAATCTTCTTTTTTAAATACAAAGAAGAATCTGCAGTGTTATTTGTCCTGACTGGCACTTCCGCTTCAGTTTCTTTCCTATCGCCGTAACATGGCTAAGTTCCGTCTGCATTTTCTATTTTTTTTTCTGGTAATCATTCTGATGAAATATGTTATCTAGATTCAGGAATTTAAGCGCAGTACTAGACTGGCAGCAATGTTAATCGTTTTGCAGAAGAACACGCTAGATGTCATGATCAGTTCTATGCTAACTGTTTCTTCTCTCGCTCTGCTCGCTTTAGTTACGTTCTTCCCGCATCCTGATCAGATAATGATGAATTTAAATGCAATAACAATCGTTATCTTCTGTCTTTTTAATTTTTGTTCTTGTATTGTAATCTCTCCTTAATAATATTTTTCTTCAGAATCACTCATATTCAGTAACTCTTTGTGGCTTCTTATCTTGCTTGGGGTGAAATGTTTAAAATGAATGCATCTTATATGGTTAAGCTGATTGATAGTATTGTCGCAATTTCTAATATATTTTTTTTACTAGTTTACGGATTCATTGCTTCGTTCTGTTGTCATACAGATATATATTTACAATACTATGAGACTAGCCAAGTATTTACGTTTGTAAGGATGTTAATATAGATTAGTATAATGGACAATATGGCTGCTGGAGGACACAAACAAATAGTTACTCTTATAGATCTTTGAGCATCAGTATATAAAATAAATAATCAACCTTTGGAAAGCAATATGTATTTGATTCAATATGGATTATTAAGTACATCGAGAGGAGATTTTTTTAAAATAATTTTCGAGGGGTTTATAGGGTTGGTTGATTTGTTAAACGGCATATTAACTCCTTATGGGTCATTCAATGTCAAAATTTTATTTTCTTGGGAGATTTGCTGTAATAAAATTATGTAATTCGGCTTTTATAATTGAATACATAGTATATGATACTCAGCTTTTGAGCATATACATGTTTGTATAGACATTCTTACTATAGGCGATGATGTGTATGTTTTATGTTGGGGTTTTGTTTTAAAGTTATATTTTGGAATCTTTTGATATAAGAAGTTTTAGGATATTTTAACGACTAATGTCATGAGAGAAATAATTCATGTTGGTTAATTTTATTTAGCGACATATCAACCACTATGCATAATTTAATGCTGAAATCTGAATAATTTGAACGCAATTTTATGGCTTCAACTAAATATATATTAAATGCAATTGTATGATTTTAACTACAGATGAAATGCATTGTTGGTCTTTTTCTATAAATATATATTTCTGGTATTTTTTACTATGCAAAAGTATTTTGACATTTCCATATTGTTTTTATTCGGGGTGGGGGTAGGATTCCTTATTTGCCTACAGCTGGGACTCTAACAGGTGCTACCACATCTTGTCATGGAAAATGATCAAAGGTAAAGAAATGAGTACGTTTAACCATAAAATTGACCTGATTCAAAAGAATTAACGAATAGGAAAATAGATAATGGAAAATGTTGAAATAACAGGGTTAAGAAAGAAAGAAAGAAAGAAAGAAAGAAAGAAAGAAAGAAAGAAAGAAAGAAAGAAAGAAAAACATAACGAGGCTGAGAAAGAAAGAAAGAAAGAAAGAAAGAAATAACGGGGTTGAGAAAGAAAGAAAGAAAGAAAGAAAGAAAGAAAGAAAGAAAGAACAGGATTGAGAAAAAATAACGAGGTTGAGAAAGAAAGAAAGAAAGAAAGAACGGGGTTGAGAAATAAATAAATAACGAGACTGAGAAAGAATGAAATAAATAAAGAAAGAAAGAAAGAAAGAAAGAACGAGGTTAATAAATAAATAAATAAAGATCGAGGCTGAGAAAGAAAGAAAGAAAGAAAGAAAGAAAGAAAGAAAAAAAAGAAAATATCCTGAAATGAAAATGTGCGTAAAATATTGATTCCTTGCAGCCAAGTTGCTACATTAGATTCTAAAACGAAACAAAATGCTTTTAAATACGAGACGAGTGCGAGAAATTACTCTTTATTATTCTACAGGAAAATAGTTTGTTGATTTATTACAATTGTACGGGTTATCAACCGTTTGCATGTTATTTAAAGCCATAGAAATTGTATTTTTTAGATAATATTCGTTTAGTGATTCAAGTATTACTAATTAACCGATAGATAGGGGGAAAGGGTGAATTTATACCTTTTCCAAGGAATCAGACCTCTGCGCCATTATCCATTACGCCACTCGCGCATTCAAAATTAATGCACTTGGTATTCACAAGCAGTCACATTGTTACATTTTCAATGGTCACTTGTTACCTATCACAATCATCCTATGTCTGTCTGACTGTCTCTCTATCTATCCATCCATACTATACACCACACCATCCCCACCATCCATCTATCCATCTATCTACCCATCCACCAAACTATCGATCAATTTATCCATCCGTTCGTCTATGCATCCACGTGTATCTATCCATCCACCAATCCATCCATCTTATCCATTTTCCTTCCATCAATCCATCCATCCGTTCGTCTATTTAGCCAACATCCATCCATCTATCTATCCATAAATCCAACCATCCATCCACCCGTCCGTCCATCTATCCATCAATCTATCCATCCACCCCTTTATCTATCCACCTATCCATCCATGTATCCATCTATCCACTAATCCACGCCCCTTCCACCAATCCATCCAACCATCTATCTATCTATCTATCTATCTATCTATCTATCTATCCATCACCCATCCATTTATCTATTAATCTATCCACCAATCCATCCTTCCAGCTATCTATCCATCTATCCATCAATCCATTTGTCTATCCATCAACCCCTCCATCCCTTCATCCATCCATCCATCCATCTACCAATCCATCCCTCCAGCTATCTATCAATCTATCCACTAATCCATCTGTCTATCCATCAATCTATCCATCCTACTATCTATTCATTCATCCATCCATCACCATCCATTTATCTATCAATCTATCTACCAATCCATCTATCCAGCTATCTATCCATCTATCCACCTATCCATCTGTCTATCCCTCCATCCCTCCATCCCTCCATCCATCCATCCATCCATCCATCCATCCATCTATTTATCCATTCGTCCATCCATCTACCAATCCATCTGTCTATCCCTCCATCCCTCCCTCCATCCATCCATCCATCTATCCCTCCATCCCTCCCTCCATCCATCCATCCATACATCCATCCATCTATTTATCCATTCATCCATCCATCTATCCACCAATCCATCTGTCTATCCCTCCATCCCTCCATCCATCCATCTATTTATCCATTCGCCCATCCATCTATCTACCAATCCATCTGTCTATCCCTCCATCCCTCCCTCCATCCATCCATCTACCCCTCCATCCCTCCCTCCATCCATCCATCCATACATCCATCCATCTATTTATCCATTCATCCATCCATCTATCCACCAATCCATCTGTCTATCCCTCCATCCCTCCATCCATCCATCCATCCATCCATATATTTATCCATTCGTCCATCCATCTATCTACCAATCCATCTGTCTATCCCTCCATCCCTCCCTCCATCCATCCATCCATCTATCCCTCCATCCCTCCCTCCATCCATCCATCCATCCATCCATCTATTTATCCATTTATCCATCCATCTATCTACCAATCCATCTGTCTATCCATCCATCCTTTCATTCATCCATCTATCCACCCACCCTCCGTCTATCCATCAATCCCTCCCTCATTCCCTCCACCCACCAATCCATCCAACCAACTATCGTAACTCCTTAATATTAATAAATTAATATCCATAATTTCTTTAATTTCATTTATTATTATATTTCCTTGTCTCTGTTCCTCTCCATCAGCCATTTCTGTCGCTATCCTGGTTGGTCTGTGCCTGTCTTATATTATGTCTGTCTTTTCTTCTCTGTAAATATTTCGGTGAATATTTAGGTCGTTTCCCCTGAGAATTATCGGCGTTTTAGATTTCAATCACTTGTCAATATTGCGTGCAATATTGTCATAAATTTTCCGCATCTCGGCATCATTTATCTATCCGTTTCGCCTCTCTGCTTGCATCGAACAATAAAAACCCGGTGTGCCCATCAAATAAAATATATTCTCCTCAATAATCTATCAATATAGAACTAATCAGACTATAGTGTAATGTGTAAACATATACTAACATCCAGACCTCAGCTCTTTCAGAAAGAAAAAAAAAACAGATAAGTATAAAGATATACGAATACTCCTATTTTAGTATATAATCAGCTCCGTATTGGAATACTTACATGCACTTATATCATATTAGTGATAAAAAAAAGAATGTTGGGAATGTGATAGAGAAGAGAAAAAGCAGTTGAGTAATGCAAGACCAAATAGACCATAGGGGAAATAAATAATAAAATCAATTATTATGTTACGTTGTGTTATTGAATACAGTTATAAGTAATAAATAATTAAAATTAATTAAAAAATGAAAAAGTTTAAAAACTTTTGAGTAAATATATAATTTAAATTTAATAATATCGGAAGTTGCTGTGGTAAAAAGAAAATCACTAAAATGAATCCGACAGAAAAGAAATATTGATTATGAAGACGTATTTAAATCTAGAAACAATAGATGGGATACACAACATAAACATTCCAGCAGAAGAGAAAATGTTACTACAAACTAGAATGCATCGCCGATGTTGGGTGGTGTTTCAAATAATGCTATCCAAAAAAAAAAATTTCTGATCGCCCTTCCGTCAGAACACACGATATAGAAGTTAGTGGAAAAACAGGAGAAGTATGCGTGAAAAGAAATGTGATAAAATTCTTAGGGAAAAAAACAGCTGCTGTAAATATTTACATATAGTAAATAGGCAAAAGCTAAAACATGCATAGGAAAAGATCAGAAATGCATTTCTGAGGATAGAAACAAAAATATTGGATTAGTCTCATCAGTCAGGGCACAATAATTGAATGCGAAATCATGATAGATAAAAAGGTACAATCGAGGCAAGAGATACAACATAGATAAAATATATACGCTCAGCAGGAAGTAAAAGTCCAAATATCTAAAAAAAAGACAGACAAAAGACAAATGGTAATATAATATACATTAATATATATATATATATATATATATATATATATATATATATATATATATATATATATATATATGCATATGTATATGTATATATAAAAGTGAACATAGAATTCAACACTTAGAGGCGACAGTCTGTTTCATGCAAGATGCAATCGTCAGGCCTGACGATTGCATCTAGCGTGAAACAGGACTTCTATGTGTTGACTTCTATGTTCATTTTTATATTTACGCACGCTCTATCTCTGATATTGAGCACTTTATCCCATAAATATACCACATCTTAAAACTATATTTTTTCATATATATATATATATATATATATATATATATATATATATATATATATATATATATAGTATAAATATATGTTTATATATATATATATAGTATAAATATATGTTTATATATATATATATATATATATATATATATATATATATATATATATATATATATATATATAACACATAAAAGGCTAATGGTCAGAGTTGAATCACAGCAAGAAAACTTTTATTACAAATTACTCAATACACGTGCGAAAATATATATAACTGGTCACCAGATTTTTTAATAAGTATATATATATATATATATATATATATATATATATAATATATACAAAAATTATAAAATAATAAACATATAAATGTGTGTGTATATATATATATATATATATATACATATATATATATTACACAGAATAGAAATTCAAATTTACCTCATGCGAATAGCTATTTCAACTAACAAGAAGACCCATATTGGCTTTGTCAATTATATACCAACGGATTATTACCTATATATATATATATATATATATATATATATATATATATATATATATATATATATATCATGTACATTTGAATTATCAACAACGATATTTTATCTCTGAGAATATCTATTTATTCTTTTTCGATTCGATTTGAACTATTTTTCTAAATTTGCTTTTGATTTTCCTGTTTTAACGTATCTTATCCATTCAATGACTTCTGTACTTTTTCGACCTTAACAAGTCATTAAAACAATTTTTATTACTTGACAAACCATTTCCACGGTTATACGTGTCAATGAGTATAGAATATTTTTCTTTTTCTCAGTATTGTCTCTTCAATTATCAACTTCTGTCTTCACAATCGTCTTAATGATTAAGTTCGTTCTTAAATCAAATGATACATAATTGACGCTAGGTTGATTGTTCCATTGTATCGGCTTCTAAAATCTATAGTCATTTTTTCTGTGGAATTTATAAAATATATGAAGTATTTATAATTAATTTTCGTTGTTCTATTCTTTCGTTATATGCTATATAAATCATCGATAATTTAATATGTGACAAGTCAACGGGTGAAATAACGTAGTCATTTATTAAATAATTCTATTTTGATGATTTAAGAAACAAAGTATGGGAAACAAATTATTCTAAAAGTCTGTTATCGAAGTCATACACGAATTTTGTTTGTTGAATAATTTTGCTGTATTTATCTTTGTAATGATATTAAAACAATTTTATTAGTCGTATGTGATGAGGTTTATTTGTTTGCTTTTTATCGATATTATATATATATATATATATATATATATATATATATATATATATATATATATATATATATATATATATATATATATATATCGTATACGATCAAGACATTAATTTCTGTAGTTTACTGCTACCAGCAAGCAGAAACATTTTTTTCTCCCGATGATGGGCATGTTGGCCGAAACTAGTCGAGGAATCTAAATGAAATAATAATAATAAAAACATAAGAACATTAATCTACAACCCAGTATGTCTGAAGATTTTAATTAATTTTTAAATAATTTTTATCGTTCAAAAAAAAAAAAAGTAAGATATATATATATATATATATATATATATATATATATATATATATATATATATATATATATATAAGCATTTAACTTTAAAAACGAATAATAAAAAGATATTGCGTGATTGGAAAACAAAGTTATATATGAAAGAAAAACTGAACAGGGATTACAAGAAAATCTTGTTAATGCACAAGAAAATACCCCAAAAAACATTTATGAAAATGTAAATATGTAATATACCCACAACGGAATTAAGACTATATATTTGCGATTAATAATGCAAATATAATTCTGGGAGAAAAGTTGCAGAAAAATAAAGCTTTGACAAAACGACATAGACGTCGCCAAATTACAACTGTTAATATCACTATACGAAGCAGAGATAAGTATTACTTGAAAACCAAATCACTATTGTGATTGCTGTTTGAGAATTAAGATCCTTCATGAAACAATCAACATTGTCTTGAAGGAAACATGAGGAAGATGAATAATATTTGGCGATATTATTGCAGAGAATAATATTAAAAATACCTTCTAATTTTTTCAAAGTGAATGTGGATAATTATTACAAGTACTACAGAATATAAATCCAGCAAAAAACTACTGACTTATAATTAAAAGAGATGTAGATGAGGATTGTAAATAAACATGAAACAAAAGCATATAGGAAAGAAAATCAAATATTCTCCATATAATGTAAAATTCAAGACAGATATAAAGTTATTAGGTCATCCCATAATTCTGTCCGAATTTTAACTTTTTGTTAAAATGAACGAAATTTAAAGAGTATTTTATAAAGTCTAATGGAGCTGAACATTATTTTTATGTTTAGATGCATTTAAACTGATCAGATTTTATTTCAGACAACAATAAAATTAAATTTGGTTTGTTAAAACACTGCTAACATGGAAGTACCCAAGAATCATTTGAGGCACATAATGCTTTATTAGTTCAAGAAAGGAAATTCAGCAGCCGAAGCGGCTAGAAACATTCACTCAGTTTATGGAGAGGAATGTGTGAATGAAAGAACTTGCAGAAGATGGTTTGCAAAATTCAGAGGTGGAGATTTCACCCTTGAAGATGAAGGTCGAACCGGACGTTCAGTTGAGTTTGATCAAAAGCTTCTTGAGGAAAATACTGCTTTATCAGTTGAGGAATTGGCAGTGGTTCTCAGTTCAAACCATACAACTGTTCATCATCTTCAACAACTTGAAAAAGTTACTAAACTTGGAAAATGTGTGTCTCATGAATTGTCTGACAACAACCTCAAATCCCGAGTTGACATCTTCTCTTCTATGCATTCTCGTCAAATTGTTACACCTTTTTTGGATAGACGTCTGACTGGCGACGAAAAATGGTCCTTTTATCGAAATTTTAAGCGTCGTAGACAGTGGCTTCGTAAAGGGGAAGGACCCCAGCCACAGCCGAGAAGGGAACTTCATGGGCAAAAGCTTCTTCTTTCAATCTGGTGGGATTCCCAAATAATAATCCACTTTGAATTTTTACCACCTAATGCAACAACTAATGCTCAAATATACTGTCAGAAATTAGAGCGTTTGAACCAAGCTTTGAGGAAAAAAGACCTGCTCTAGTGAATTAAAAACGGGTGATGTTTAATCAGGGGAATGCGCGACCACACGCAGCAAGAATCACGTCACAAAAGATCGAAGAAAATTCCTCATCCACCTTATTCTCCTGACCTTACTTCTTCAGACTACAATTTGTTTCGTAGCTTACAGAATCATTTGGAAGAAACCGCTTTTGTAACACAGGAAGAGGTTAAAACTGACATTTGTGAGTTCTTCGAATCAAAGCCAAAATAATTTTACTGTAATGGAATTAGTAAGCTTGCTAATAGATGGAAGGAAGTCATAGATAATCAGGGAAAATACATTGTTGATTGAATCTGTATTTAAATGTAACATTTGGTCACTTGTTTTCTTTATTCAAAATTCGGACAGAACTTTGGGATGTCCTTTTAAAATGTATATATATGAGATCATATTCACTGATTAATAATAAAATAATACTTTAGTTATATGTAAATAAGTTGTATGATGTATAGCTAGATATATTTATTAAAAAATAAATCTTGTACAAATACTTGAATAATAAAACCGAACAACAAATAAGAGAAATCAAGAAAAAATATTTTTAATAAGTTTATGAGCTTAATATCTGAGAATCATACAATATCATGCTTATTTAAGTATATCATTCGATATATCCAGAATAAAAAAAAATAATATACAAAAAACTGAATCGACAAATTAAATGCATTATTGTGCAGAATATATATCAGAAGAAGGACATTTTAGTCTCTGTACTTATTTTAGATGTACAGGGCATGCAAAAATGGGAAAGATTCATTGCGTTTTTAGTCAGCATGGAAACGTGGAAAGCAAGCTGATAAAGGTGAAGAGGGAGACGAGTGTCAAAAAATAAGCATTGCAATTATTCATGATTGAAGTGTACGTTGGAAGATTTTTCCTGTGATAGCGAAAGCATCGCTGGGTGTCTGATGGTTCCATGCAATTTAATAATGGAAATTCTTTCCGGAGATTTCTGAAAATAATCAATCAACCGCAATGGCAGGCGAAAATCAGTAATGTAATTGGCAGAACACTCGAAGAAATTAAGGACAATGAACGTTAATAAGGACAATAGTTTCATATTGACGAGTACTTAATACTGGAGAGTCAATGAGAAGATTCGCAAGAATTGTTTTAAGATCTAAACATCTTTCTTTATACATAAACACACACACACACACATATATATATATATATATGCACAACTATATATATATATATATATATATATATATATATATATATATATATATATATATATATATATATGTATATGTATATATATATGTATATATAGTGAGAGATAAGAATATGTTGCTGTACTTGTGAATGTGTTTGCGTTGAAAGATAGAAAAAAACACATATATGCTTTCATATAATGAATGCCCAATATATCAAAGGGACCTATCGAACAACATGCAGCTGCTTGAATCTTTTTAACGTAAAGTTATGCATCGAGTCATCGTCTTTGTGAACGGCGGGTAAGCATAATAATGTATTCATTACACACTTGGGTCTGTTAACTTTTTCTTTGTGCTGTAAATATTCTTCACTTTGCTGCAATTCCCATATATATTCAATTGGTATTTTCTGTATTTCTGTGAAGAGGTATCGTAACTGTTTACACTATTTACATCGTTCGAACTGTTATCCTCGTCTTTATTGCCATATTCAGGTTGCAATTTCGAACCGAACAGTTTATTTAGGGTGGTAGATTTTTTTTCTAATTCCACGTATCGTGCCTCTTTTTTATCTTTCAATGTTTGTTATTTCTTTCAGTAACTCAATACTCCAAGTCTTTGTTTTTTTTTAAAGCCGGCCAGTTACTGAACTCACAATGCATTAAACCAAGTCCCTTTTTGGATGACGCAAGCAACGCTCATTTAGACTGTTCCCTTGAGAACACCAGTGAGTCAATTCTTGGGACTTATAAACCTAATGTCTCAGTAACAATTTTTTTACCAGAAATATTAATATTTTTGTTAAGGTTCCTTTTTCTATTTTTGTGAATATGGCAATAAAGTTGGGGGCAGCGGTCGACACGATGTAAATATTGTAAATGTTCGATAGGGTTTAAAATGGCGGGAAATCAAGAGATTGCAAAGAAAGCATCCAAATATCCTTGGAGTTAATTTCTATTCAACTAAGAAAAAATATGCTGGAGCAAACCACACCCACTGAAAATGATGACGTCATAAAATGGATCCAATCTACACCAAGAAATAAGTTATTATAAACACCATATCCACTAGTAGATTTTACAGACACAAATAAAACAAATCTTAACCCAGATACCTCCCAGAAAAAGTGGTACCTAAGATGAAAATGCATTTTAAAACCTTCTTTGAGCCTTAATTTTCATTTTTATTCCAAGATAATAGGTTAAACATAATCTCTCCAATAAGCAAAATAATTTGGTGTATTTCCCAGCGAATTAAATTTTATTGAAATCTATTTTCACTAAAACCACTAAATTCCTTAATAGTGGAATATCTGTTAATAAAATATTATTCTCTTTATTACAAAATATTTCAAAAATAAAATATAATTTTCTAAAATATACTTTCAGAAATATTAGCTGATTATAAGTTTAAATAAACTTCATGCAAACAAAAATCATTTACTTTGAATTGAAAATATCACAAAAACATATTTTCTAATACACATATGCGATATATCACAGTGATATTTGCAAAAATTAAGTATGGTGGCTAGGACTGGAAAAATTACACGTCGAATACAATTGGATAATCTATATATAATAATGAGAAAGAACAGTAAGATATATAATCAGGTATTCTTATTAATTATTTTAATTTTTAAAACTGTGCTCAATATAATTCAGTAGAGCCTTAATATTATACATTTACTAATTTGAAAGTATATGGTTCCATCGCTACACAGAAATTACCATGTTTCACAAACAGAAAGTAAACTTTAAATTTAATTACAGAATTAAATTTAAAATCATTCTGGTACATAAGGAAACCAATAAAACTGTAAAATGGAAATTACTAAGAAAGGGTAGAATTTGTTGGTCATTAAATGACACATGTCCTTTGTGCATATTTGAGAAATTATATATTGTTAAGTTTATGAAAAATAACAATTTGCTTAATAAAAGAAATGAAATATCTATTTTCTGCAAGCACTGTCAAAGATTTTCCTTAAATAATAATTAAATATGATAAAAAAGATGAAAAATGAAATATACATATTTAAACTTGACGTTTAAATAATAATTTTTAAATAATAAAGTAACTCTAATACATTTATTTGTTTCACATGGAACTTAATTACAAAGTCATCAACGTACTGTTTGCGGCAGGTCCATTACTGATTCTGTTTGCAGTATCGAACAGAAAACTATGTCGATTCGGAAGACAAGAATAAAAATGCTAGGAGAGAGAAACAAATAATAGTCTATTAGTGATTAAAAGTAGGGATAATACTTTAAAATAGAGGGAATAGATTTTAAATATTAAAAATACGACGTACTCATATTCAAACGAACATTTCGAAAAATTTCTTTGTTTATAAAATTTGAAATTAAACAACAAAATCAAGACGCCAAAAATGTCTGTTCCATTAAAAAAAAAACTTAGACGACATGCGAAAAACGGATGTCATCATTTGTTGAACGTATCTTAAACTGACTTTGAAAATATCTTAAATTTGTTACAGAGGTTGTCGATGAAAATGAATACCGTACCACCCCTTATTAATAATGATTTAAATTTCCAGTAACCTTAACAAATTATAATATCAAGATTGTGATAAGGATTTCAAATTTACTTTTATAAATTAAATTTAAGGTTTAGTTTCTGTCTTTGGAACATGGTAATTCCTGTGTCGCAATGGAACCATATTGTATTAGTAAATTTATAATGTATATATATATATATATATATATATATATATATATATATATATATATATATATATATATATAAATTTAATACAATAGATATTGTGATTGTCGCTTCCTGACTGAAGAATACAATCTCAACAACAAATTTTCTTTCTTTTGTTTTTTTATAACTTTCAAACTCACCGATCATGAGAGTGCAGATGACTATTTAAACCAGAATTAAACTTACAGTCTTTTGCGTAAATGTTGCTAGGAGAGAGAAAAAAATAATAGTCTACTAGTTATTAAAAGTATGGATAATACTTTGAAACTGAGGGAATATATTTTAAATATTAAAAGTACGACGCACTCATATTCAAACGAACCTTTTGAGAAAATCTCTGTGCATAAATTAGAAATAAAACAGCAAAATAAAGATGCAAAAAAAATCTCAAAGTCAATAAAAAAAACGGACAGCATGCAAAAAACTGATGTCATCATTTGTTGAACAGAAACCACTAACCTACCTTAACTTAACCTGATTTTGAAAGTAGCTTAGATCTGATACAGAGGTTGTCGATGGAAACGAATACCCTTCCGCACCTCATTAATAATGGTTACAATTTCCTGTAAACTTTATAACTACTAAAATTGTTTGTGCTTATAATCACAGTAAATTTTAAATAACTTATTCCAGAAATCGCTGGAAAATGAATCAGTGATAATGATTTTAAATTTAATTCTATAAATTAAATTTAAAGTTTCTGTTTTTGAAATATGGAAATTCCTGTGTAGCAATGGAATCATTTTTAAATTAGTAAATTTAAAACACACACACACACACACACACACACACACACACACACACACACACACACACACACACACACACACACAGATATATATATATATATATATATATATATATATATATATATATATATATATATATATATACTATAATGATTTAGACGTAACATGCCTATGTGTGTTAGTTTTAATCCTTTAAAGTTCACGAATTCTTATCTCAGTGGCAAAAGGAAATGCAAGAAATATTCCTAAATTTTCTCTTGAATAATTTTTAATTTCCCAAGTACCTCTAATCTCATCTGAGACAATCTTCAGGAATTGCTTATGTCTGAATGTGTTATTCGCTAACACCGTAAATATAAAATATTTTTCAGCTCTATGCAAGGGAGATAACTTACGTATACATGGCTCATCGAATACTCTAGCTCTTTATATCTTGTACTATCTGTACAAGATATAAAGAGCTAGAGATCTGACTCCTTTATCGAGGTGTTAAGGGAACAGCATATCACGGTCCCATGAAGGTGTTCTGTAGCCCCGTTGAAACAAATTAATTAGTAGTGGAATTCTTTTTGATCGAATACTACGTACAACACCTGAGAATAAAGTGGATGCTATGCGATGCGTTAATTGTACCAGTTTGGAAGTAGGATGTGATTTAATATAAAGTCGCACTTTGGTTATCACCCTTCTAAGATGATAGTTCGAGGTTTTCTCCTGCCACTAATGTCTGCTATTCGAAATGGACAATTTCGAGGTAACGGCTCACAAAACATTTAACCTACCTAGAAACCAAGAGCAATTGTCACCTTCAGAAATAAAGTGATCCCTCTCTCTGCTCGCAGCTTTTATTCCCCTCGTCAAACTGAATTATACTTCATCCGCATCGTAGGGTTATCACGAACAAAATATTCCTTTGTTATAGCATATCTCTATGCAGTGGCGGGTTAAAACCACATTGTGCATGTTGGCAGTAAAGTCTACCAATTCAGTCAGCAAGTATCGAAATATGTAATATCATTTGCTATTTATATGTACATGGCTGGTGTTAGATATATCTGGCACAAAAATATATATATATATATATATATATATATATATATATATATATATATATATATATATATATATATATATATATATATATATATATAAATATATATATATATATATATATATATATATATATATATGTATATCATATGTAACAGGAAAATTGTTTAAATCGTGTAAAACCATAATTGTCCATCCGACAAAATGTTTAATATGTAAAAGAAAACACTAACCTAATTGAGTTTCATTTGTATAGGTTTTCTAGATACCATTTGCCTTGGAATCACCGAAAAACCCTTTGAGTTATTCAGCAAGAAAGAGAATCGCTTAAAATCGTTTTGTGCCAGCACCAGTGTCTTCCCAACATTGCAATGGAGAGAGGGGAAAATATCATTCAGACCTTAAGTAATGGTACCAATATCCATATTATGTCTTCCATCTTCAAAGTCCATTTCAGAATCATTACGTTTACGGTAATTTTTTTTAAAAAGAGGTAACAGTAGGCAGAGAAACTGGATCAGGAGGTTACGGCAGGATGAGTGATCGTCATTTCAACTTAGAACTAAAGAGATTAATTAGAAAAGATCCAACTCAATACATAAGACGTTTGTCATGTCAGAAAGGAGTTTCAGCTATGAGAGTCCAAAGAGAAGTAAAAAAAGAATTGAAAATGAAATCGTGCGTGAAACCCGTGAGTCACTTTTTTATTTCGAGACAGAAGGTTAGAGGGAGAAGATCATGTTAAATAAGTTGAAAAATTATCCTGAATATATATATATATATATATCCTGAATATATATATATATATATATATATTTATTTTTATTTGTTCTTTTTATAGATACAAATATTTAGGGAAATGCTCTGTTTAGAAAAAACAGTATTAACAACATTTACCGGGCTGAATGTTCGAGAAATTTCCATAGAAAATATGCGTCCACCGATTGGAATCGAACCTGTATCCTATACGAAAATGTCATATAGTCTGACGTGCTTTACCGATTGAGCTACAAAGGAGAGCTTCGATTAGTAAGGTCGATCTTCCATGATTTTCTCTGGTAAATTCATATCTGCTCGATGCATATCCGAATGTAAACACACATTGAAATGGGCAAACTCCGACAATTATTTTAAGACATTTTTTTATGTTTATACTTTCTTTTTATAGATAAAATATTTAAGTAAATGCTCTGTTTATAATAAACAGAATTAATGATATTTATCGGCCTGAATGTCCGAGAAATTTTTACTTAAATATTTGTATCTATAAAAAGAACGTATAAACATTAAAAAATGTCTAGAAATAATTTTCGGACATTTTCTATTTCGTAATATATATATATATATATATATATATATATATATATATATATATATATATATATATATATATATATATATATACATACATACATACATACATACATATATATATATGTGTATGTATGTATATATATATATATATTTATATATATACATACATACATATATATATATATATGTGTGTGTGTATGTATGTATGTATGTATATATATATATATATATATATATATATATATATATATATATATATATATATATATATATATATATATATATATATATATGAATTTTATTTCAATCTTTCATGAGAATCCGATCCTTAGCTGTGATTAATTAATGATGAATATGCCATTTTCGTTTTTGATCGATTTCATCACGATTCTTCTGTTAAGCTTGGGGTGTTACATACTTTCTTATAGCTTAAATTAGAGCTCAATAATGTTATAAAACACTTGCAGATTTTCTGTAAATATCTTTAATCATTTCTAAGATACAACATTTCAAATCTAAATCTAACAATTGGACAATTTTCCGTACACGATATTGTACAATTTTGCTGTTAAAACCGCTATATGCTCATGACTGTTCGATCTAGCCATAAGTCATTGTTCACAAATAAAATACACGTAGAAATGTAACCATTTTCTTCTTTTTTTTTGACATAGTTGTTGTTATATATCTTTGTTTGCGAAAGGAGTAATTCTTACCAGAACGCAGATATTTGTGTGGTATTCTTTTCCTTGTGTGTATATTTTATGTATGACTGATGCATTTGATAAATTCTTATGTATTACATAATTTGCGTGCTAGCAGGTGCGTAACTTGTAACTTTCTGCAATTTTCCCGCATCAAATCGTAACTATGAAAATGTTTAAAAATTAAATTATATTACTTGATGCATCCGCTGTGTGAGACATATTTATCATTTGAAATTTTACGTGAAGTTGCGATTATATATAAGTGCTTCCCAGCTTGGTGTAGACAAATTTCCGCCTCAAACTTCTTGCTAGAATTCCCTTGCGCTACTGAAGACCAGTTTTGGGGGGCAAACTCGATAAAAAACACTTTTCCCCAAGTCCGTTTTTTTTTTAAATTTATATTTACAAAATCCCCAAGATGTCTACCAAGGGGTAATTACGACTCTTTCTCATCTTGGCAAGAAGGAAAGAAATGTTTTCGATCTCGACACAAAACTGATGGTTGATTAAATAGTTCGAAGGCGGAAAGAAATGTATGTGATCGCAAATAAGTATTCTTTAGCAAATATTAAACTAACTCCGCTGTAGTATGCTGTGTTTAATATAAACTTGACGAATGTAAAAAAGAAAATAATGTGTAGAGAAATGATACAAATACTATCAAACGAAAAGAAACTATAAAAAAATATCTAATTCAATAATGGCTAAAGAAAGAAGAAAACATTGCAAAATTAATTAGAAACCAAATTAAAGCAATATCGATATATATATATATATATATATATATATATATGGGGGGTATTATATAATATTAAAATATTTTATTATAATAGATTACAATAAAATCATTTTACATCGCTACTCTCATCTTTCATTTTTATGTTATTATTGTTAATTATAGATTATAGTTCCGGAACATGAAAGTTTTTGTATAGCAATGAAAATTGAGTTTAATTGTAAACTATTATAATAAAAATATTTTAAATATATTTCGCTCTCTTTAAAAATGTAAATGATAAGTACTGTCGATTCTAACTACATCTGTTCTTTTTCTTTCTTAAGATATATATATATATATATATATATATATATATATATATATATATATATATATATATATATATATATATATATATATATATATAATATCTGGATAAAATGAATGAAACAAAATTGGGTGTTTTTTTTATGAAAGTATTTATTTCTGTGTTTTTGTATATTTGAATTTGATTTCTGAGGAAAGACCTAGGTGGTCTGAAATATTAAATAAATAAATATATACAAAAACACAGAAATAAATACTTTCATAAAAAAAACACCCAATTTTGTTTCATTCATTTTATCCAGATATTATATACATATCAAGAAAGTATACGTGGCCTCTCATTATGCTATATATATATATATATATATATATATATATATATATATATATATATATATATATATATATATATAATGCTTAAATGAATATCTTCAAATCCAGAGGGATATATAAAGAAATGTTTCAGGAAAAAAATGCCATTTAATATCTTGGCCAGTGTAATGATCCCTCTAGCAATAATGACCCGCATTTTGGTTTTGACTACAAATTTCCGACGATAAACCTTAGACTTGGTTCATGCATACGAGATCATATTAAATAAAACAAACCTACATGAAATGGACTATTTTCAAATAAACAGAAATTAAATTTATATTTAAAAAAACCACAAAACTAAAAGTAAACAGCGAATTTCTTATTTCATCCTGACTGCACTCCTACCTAGTAAACAGGTAATAACGGATTTAATACAAAAAGTATATGAAAAATTGGAAAGTTTTTTTCGTGACAAATTTCATACATCTTGGCTTTGATCACGTTGTCACTGTACACATGCGCATTTTGATTTTGAAACTACAAGCTTCTGTCGTTTCGTGCGCATATGTAGACGTGTTAATGTCATCAAAGCTCAGTCCAATGAAATCTTAATGGTTGAAACGCGTCACAAAAAAGAAAACCTTCCGGTTTATCTTATTTATATGTAATATATATATATATATATATATATATATATATATATATATATATATGTGTGTGTGTGTATGTGTGGGTGGGTGGGTGTGTATTTGTTTTGGTGTTCTCCCTCTAAAGAGTCTATGTTGGACTCTTCCGCCTACTATAAGATTAGTAGGAGAGAAGGCCTTGGGGGAACAGTCGAACAGATTGTTCGTAACTGTCGAACTCTCTGCCTCGAGCAGAGAGGAACCCGGACGAGGCTTTGCTGAAGGGCAAAGTTTCATCTGGTAGGGTAGACAGAACCGAACCCGCTTAGGCGGGTCCTACGGGAATATTTTTGCCCGAGCCTACGGTCTTTGAGAACCCACGGTAACCTCGGCCTTGATCCAGATACATCCCTCGTGGGGATCTGTTAAATATTAACAGTCGAATAGATCTGTTCCAGCTGTGCTTGTCAAACTATCTGTCTCCAGGCAGAGAGGATACCCAGACGAGTCTATCTCGAAGGGCAGAATCTTGACTCGGGTAACAGCTACCCGACCCCGTTTTATACGGAGTCTATGGGGTTTTTTTTGGCCGAGCCTACGGGCTCGGATTACCCCACATTAAACTCGGCCTTGTGCCATATCCTACCTCGTGTGGAGGGTATTAAATAGTCGAATACATTGAATGCTGGGTCAACCGACACACAATCATTAGTCGTGTAATACTCTTCTGTTGTCTTTACTGTTTAATATATGATTTATCCGTAACACTTGTTTCGTTATTTCTTTAACCATTTACTTGGTCACAAAAATATTGGCATTTGAAACAATCGGATTTCCTTTATAGCTGACTGAGAAATGGATTTTCGTCAAGGGACTCATCTGATCAAAGTTAAGTCGACAGTGGTCCGGCACGAGTTCACGTTCCAGAAAAAAAAATGTTTTAAAACATTTTCTGGCGCTTTGCTGTTGTTTGTTTGACCTTATGGGCCATATTATTGAACGAAAAACTGACTTGTGCCGTCTGAAATCCTCTTGGGGACCAAAAGATTATTCACCGCAGGCCAGTATGAAGAATTTCGACTTTATCAGGCGCAGATGTATTAAGGTTGCTGCAAAATTTGAAGTACGAATGTTCCCTGAAAACACCAATGATTTAAAGATCACATCGCCTTTGAACCAAATTCTAATAAGATAAGATTTAAAAACAGGTAGATATGACGAAAGCTTCAGGCACATTGATTCGTTTGGATGAGTTCCAGTGCGCTCACAGCTGCGGTCACATTTCTATCACAGTCTAGGGATTTTCTCCTTTATTAATTTGCGTATCCCGTGTCATATTTACAGACACATATTGTTTCGTAAACATACTCATATATACAAATATATGTGACAAAATAATATCTAATACAACACTACTCATTCAAATCTCCTCAGGATTTGAGATTCAGCTCTTAACAGGCTAAGCACACCTATCGTGATTTCCACAGCAAGTAGTAGTTGCTATTAACCACAGTTAAAAGTAGAGTCTACCCTACTATTTAACATTTAGCTGAAGAAAGAAGAAATTATTTTTTCTCTGATTAGGTTATTTGCAGTGTTGTGGTGTAATATAAATCTATTTTCGTGGTCTATGGTGAAATTTGCGTCATCCGTTATTGCCTCAGATTTTTTCACGCCTAGACACTATTTTCTCGACTGTCGATTAGTTGTCCTAGAGCCATTGTTTTTACCCTAAAGAAGCGTAAGAAAATTGTAACGCTGTACGAACACAGTGACAAGCCTTGTCAGTGAGTAAATCAAAGCACTATAGACTAGCCCGGAAACTCTCCTGATTTAATTCCAATTGAGAATCTGTGGTCAATTTTCAAGGAATGATTTCATAGAATGGACATACGAAGTACTAACATGTGCACCGTGTCATGTTTCATTGGAAAAATAGGAAAAAATAATAACGGACTTATTCGTTTTGTTTCAATTATTTTGCACAATGGTAAGCTTCTGAAGAATTGTTTTCCATAATTTATATGTTCCAGTGGAAATGATAAGTAACTATCGGTTTCTTGTGTACAGCAAATATATAATCACTTGCGAATTTCATTTTTTGATGCAACTGTCGTACTGAATAGCTCCATGAATATTTCCATATTTTATTAACCTTATTTATTTTTGTCTCTCGAAAAGGTTAGAGAAATTCCCATGAGAAATACCATTTCAGAAAATTCAAAAAAAAATCTATTGAATTTAGATTTCAAAAAATATGTATTATATTCTCATAAGAGTTTCATGTCTTGTCTACCCATAATTTCATCACCGTTCCATTCAATGCGATTCTCTACCTTAAATAATTTTAAATTTAATACACGTTTCGCATATTCTTGAAGCTTTGTCCAATAAAATATTATCATATTTGTAAGAATTATCCGCAGGTTTATTGAATGATTCGTTTTCTACGGCTTATGAAACCTTTCTGGTTCTTTAAAGTCTGAAATAGTGTAAGAATTCCTTTTTTGGAAATAATAATTGTTTAGTGATATAAGTTTTAATAAATAACTGATAGCTGGAGTAGAAAGGGTATTTGTGCGTAAGTGAATACAAAGAACCTAATCAGAATTAGAAGTTTATTACACCACATGTACATTCATGCTCATAGCACCAAGCCGTTACCTATCAAGTTACTAACTGACAATTTGTTTTGATGGGCAATTTTGTTTCAGTATCTCCCTATAATTAAAACTGTTGATATTCGCGATATGGTTTCGAATTGTCTTTGTTCACATTCGATATCCAGAGTATTCTTCCAATTTCCATGGTTAGCTTTAGGTGGGCATAATTGTTTAAAAAATGCTGAAAGTCTCCTGTTAGAGTCACTATGAAAACATATAAGAATCCCGATGCTTCAGACGATGCCGAATTAAGAACTGCAAAGAAAATCTGTCTCCAAGAGCTAAGTTGAAATTATTTTTGCGTAATGAGCACAAAGAAAATAGATTCCAGTTGGCAGATATAACAGCCTGATATTCCTAATAGGATTAGGCAAAATAAGTCTTTCAATCTTGATGGATCTCGATAATACAGTCTTTTTTGTTTGATAGGGAAAATCGAAAACGATTGTTCGTATGTTTGCTTGCGGAAGAATCCTAGTCTGGTGTGACTCTAATCATTTAGGCCCCGATATTATGAAGAAAATTTTGCGAGAAATAAATACCAAGAAACGTCATAATAAAACTCAATCGTAGGCTACCAGTGAGCAGAGGAGAAACAGAAAAGTTGCTCTTTCAGATTGAGAAGGTGATTTGCCGTTCTGCAAGCAGAAACGTTTCACACGTCTCTGATCAGTTTTCATTTCTAATGAAGATCTCTGTCTGTTTCATGATTACATTCCATAGAAAATCTTTGAGAAAATGACACCAAGAGATGTGTAAACTGACAAAACACAATGTTATGCTATCGGGAAGCAGAACAATGCTCTCATGTATGTATGAGAGAAGATACTAAAAACTCTTTTTTCTATGTGACGTGTCTCTTCTGGACTTTGGTTATTATAGCTTTCTACCACTTCCTGAGCTTTATAGCTCAATACTTTTTGTCTTTTTTGTTATTTCTCCTAAACCTTGAGTCACTATCACATTACTCAAGCTCGTTACGTAGGTTATGCATTGTTTTCCTCTGTCCCTTTTAGCTTCAAGCTGTCCTGTTTGTATCAAATTTCTCCAAGATCTCTTTCCTCATGATGTGCCCTACAAATTTCCACTGTCTTTTCATGATATTAATTAAAATCTTCATTTTCGTTTCCATTTTCTCAAAAGTCCTTGCTCACGCATTCTGTCCTTGACATTCTCAGCATCCCACTGTAGAATTACTTTTCATCTATGAGAAGATTTCAGAAATTCACCGCCTTATAAAAGGACCGATATTACAAGAAATTCAATAATTTTTACTTATTTCTAAGTTTTTCCTCTTTCTTAATACAATGCTCAAATTTTGGAAGCCATATTTCGCTATCCCAATACTTCTTCCGATTTCAGTACTGCAATTTTCGCTTCTGTTAAAATACTTCCGAGATATTTAAATTTTTGTACTTGCGTGATTTCGGCAGATCCATTTTGTAATGTGCCTGATGGTCTGTTCCTTTACTAACAACCATAGATTTTGACTTTTTGCATTAAGCCTTTCTTCACTCGCTGCTTCACTACATTCTCTTGGATTTCTTGCAGGTTCCTTTCTGTGTTTGTTATCAATAATATATCATCTGGTCGGCTTCTCCTAAATTTCGCATACCCTACACACACACACACACACACACACACACACACACACACATACATATATATATATATATATATATATATATATATATATATATATATATAATATATCATTATAATATTATTATTTAAAATGTGTATTCATCACGACACAGAAATTACCATATTTCGGAACTAAAAACGAAACTTTAAATTAAACTTAAATTAAAGTTTTTGTTCCATTCTCAAGCGATGTTGAACAACTTTCGAAAAAGTTATTTATTTTTTTAAGCTAAATAGTATTATATAGTTTAAGTTTGAGGTGGGAATGTGTGATTACAACATTTTAAAATGGTGTTGCATTTTACGTAAATCAGTTGTTTTCGAAAGTTATTCAAAATCGCTTGAGAATGGAACAAAATCTTTAATCTTAAGTTTAATTTAAAGTTTAGTTTTTAGTTCTGAAACATGGTTATTTATGTGTCGCAATGAGAACATATTTTTAAATAATATTATATTATAACTAATTTTTTATTGAGAACTGGTTTTAAAAATAATGTTAAAGTTCTGTGGATTATAAATCTAACTGTTTTTCCTTTTTATTTTGATATATATATATATATATATATATATATATATATATATATATATATATATATATATATATATATATTCGCATACCCTATATATGTTTTTATAGAAGTATAATTTCATCGTTGTCCCATATAATTTAACCTTTTTATAATTATGTCATTTAACATTTTCCTATCTTTCGTTTTTTTTTCATTATATTTTTATTCCTATTCCTCTTCAAGAAATGATAGCATCAAATATTTTGTCTAAAAAATCGAACCAAAGATGCTAAATTGGGGACGATTGCTTACACAGAATATGAAATTCAAAATGTATTCTTCCATTAGTCACTAAATTTTCCCATTTTGCGAATCAATTTTCACCCAGACGTTTACAAGCATTTCTTCCATTATTGTGGCAACTTAGAGACAAATTGCTGTTAAAAACTTTCCAAATTCTAATTTTGTGATTGTGACGGAAAAAGATTGATGTATTTTATCTTCACACAAATCTATTTAAAACGATCAATATTAATATATATATATATATAGCGATCAATACACACACACACGCACACACACATATATATATATATATATAGATATAAATATGTTTTTAGCTACAGATCAATGTATTTGCCTTTCGATTGTTTTCGTGATTTGCGCACAATATGTAGGGTTGCATGCTAAAAACAATTTATAAAATATTATCGATTTGAAAGGTCTTATATATGCAAGAATTTACGGGTTTTTAAAAGTGGGGCAATTCTTTAGAGATGTTTTTTGGAACATCAGTGCAGAATCAATTAGATTTGAATAATACGTTTTTTGGGGGCCTAATCTTAATAGGCCATTAAAAGGAAAATAATCTGTGTATTACAAATACTGAAGTCGTTTATTTTAAATAATCTTTTGGCATTAACAGAATTTCTTTGATTTGAATATTGCTAGCACATCTTGTCTGGTGATCCTGCTGTATATTTAAAGGTTCCTGATAAATCCAAAGAAGAATCTGCAATGTTATTAGTCCTGACCTGGCATCTCGGATTTCAGTCAATTTTACATCTCCGTATTATAGCTTCCGTTTTTAGAAATGCTTTCATTGTAATCGTTTTGATGAACTTTCCTCTATGGTATCTAGACTTTATTCATTTAAGCGCATTACAAGATTGGTGGCATCATTTTACAGAAGAAATATTTAGATGTAACCTTCATTTCTATGTTAAGATAAATCTTGATTGTCTTCTCTCCTTAATAAGACGTTTTTGCCATATACTCTAACACTCAGTAGCCACTTGCATCTTAGTAACTTTATTGTCATGATTGAGTTGAAATGTTTATATATATATATATATATATATATATATATATATATATATATATATATATATTTATATATATATGTGTGTGTATATATATATATATATATATATTTATATATATATGTGTGTGTATATATATATATATATATGTATATATATATATATGAATTATATATATATATATATATATATATATATATATATATATATATATATATATATATATATATATATATATATATATATTATCATAGACCCTATCCAGGCGCTATCATCGTATGGATAATTAACGCCAGGTCAGGATCAATATATCCTGCACGATGATATTTTCTTTTATTTCTCAGTTAACGTTCCGTTAAATGATTCTTGAATAAGGGTTAGGGTTGCTTCCTTTGTATTATTGTATCATCGGCAGAATAGATAAAGTAAAAAGAAAATGTTAATTCAATTAGGATTTAATTGAATTTAAATTCCCCGGGACCCCTAAATGACACATTCGACCGACCGTAGACCAGAGACGAACGAAACAACAGATGTTAACAATATAATATGTTTAATAAACAAGAACATGGGACAAATGACAATAACGGATAAAAGAATAGCATTAAATGTTGCGTCTAACCAGAGTTGGGAGAAGATGAGCGATAACGTTTGCAGAACTCAACATATGAAAGGGGATGACATTAGTAATCTGGTGTTACATATGTAATGGTGTTTTGCATGAACATAATGTTATTGTACTGTTGCAAGCTACAATAATATCTGGGATGGGATATAAGAACTTATCGGCTATTTTGTAGTTTAACGGGCATTTTCGATAGCAGTCTTTTTCTCTCTTTCTTTCTTTCTGTCCTTCTTTCTTTCTTTCTGAGGACTGAAGGTGAGATTCTCGATCTGGATCGGGCCTTCCGCCTTGGGTTTGAATTCAGAATTCCTTCTTAAGATGACAATATCTGAGTTGCAAAGGCCTACTGCATTACACACTTCTCACATTCTCGGCATTGGAACAACCAGGTCTGTTTCTCGACCTCGGGGAACGTGCGGTCTCAGCTTATTCTTTGGAGTTTGCAGTTGGTGTGACTTTACTGGCCTGCCACTAATTTTCTAGAGTGACCACATGCGTCTCTTTCTTTTTGGCGCCTAATTTCCTGCTTGCTGATTGGCTGCTCTTGACCAATCGCATCGCCGCTTTCGCGTGCTGCTTCTGCTGAATCTATTTTTATCACTCGCCTACGCGTGTGTGATTTAGGTCATGGTGTGGGAAGGGGAGGGGTGGTATATATCGGCTTGCATTCGTCACAATATATATATATATATATATATATATATATATATATATATATATGTATGAATATATACGTATATATATATATGTGTGCGTGTGTGTGTGTGTGTCTGTGTGTGTGTGACTGGCTGTGTGTGTGTGCTTGGATATTATACTAAATTGATATGATGATAGATATAAATGATAGATAGATATTTTGAAATTATAGAATAGTGTTACTGCCACTATATAATTTATTTTTGAAGCATATTGAAGAACAGTATATTTGTTGTACAAATACAGACATATATGTATATCATGTATGTATAACGCTAAGTGATACATGTGTGTGTGTTTCTCTGTGTGTGCGCGTGTGTGTGTGTGTGTGTGTGTGTTAGTCGTATATTGAATCTGAATGAAAGTTTGATACATCAAATGGAAATCTATTTTAATATTAGATTTAAAACAAAAAGAAAATGACACAACCGTATACTTTCTTTCACAAGGAAGACGCCAGTCTCAACACCAGACATTACTATTAATACTAAGAACATCTAAACAGAAGCCTAACTAATGAAACTGCAACACGTAGTCAATAAAACATTTTTTCACTTTGTCTGACATATATATATATATACATATATATATATATATATATATATATATATATATATATATATATATATAATGGCATTCGCAAATGATATATATATATGTGTGTGTGTATGCGATATATGTATACATATATATATATATATATATTTATATATATATATATATATATATATATATATATATATATATATAAGTTAATTCCAGTGTTTGTAACGCTAACATGTACAAAGAAAATAAGCACATTAAAATTTAATTTTCATAAGAATGCTACCCAAAATATCGTTATCCATAAACTAGTAATATTAATCATTGATTGACAAAGCAATGACGTGCCTCCGTAACGTCGCTATATAAATAAAGTTTTGCTTAAAAGATTTATTTTCATTGTTTCACATATGTACGTTTTGTTTCTATACGTTTCTCCGTAACATTCTGAAAAATATTATTATGATTTTTAAATATACTAACCAGTATCCATGCAGGGTTTGGCTTTATAAAAGCTACATATAGAGATTCTTCCATCGCATTAAAGAAAAGAATAAAAAAGAAAAATCCAAAATATATCCTAAGTGGTTTTGATTTAAATTTTCCAATCAGTTTTTGCTGTTTTACATTTTCAAACTTTCTGATTTTCACTGCTGTTAAGTATTTGGATATTTTTTTTTTAAAAATAGCGAGATGAAGGAAATAGGATCACATTATATGGAGTAAAAATATGCTAGAAATCGAAATTATATATACGTATTTCTTGAAAATTTCATATTCTTTATTAAAAGTAATAATGTCGATGTGTAAATAGCAACAAAAATAAATTAGCTGATAGTTCCTTGCGTTTCATGATCAATCCTTGGTAGAAATCGGAATTGCTGATCATGAATGTTTATGCACCAATTTAATCGTATCACTTGAATGATTTGTCAAAGAAAGGATGGCCAAGACATATATGCAAATCTTTCAGCAACAGAGTAATTAAATAATTTAATAAATATTCAGTTCTTATCCCCTCATCGAAAGGAATTCTATCTTTTGACTGTAGATGAATCTGGAAGTGGATACCTTCTTAACGGTTTAAATTTACTTCAATTATTTCCACCTTCCTCGTGTTGCAATTAGAAAGATTCGCAGTATGGGGTTAGACCATTATTTACGAATAACTCTAAGAGGATTACTTCATTTACAGGGTGGTTCATTTCATGTATTCAAATTAATTCAGCGTTTCTGTATCCAAATAAATAAATGGCTAGTTCTGTCTGTTTCTCCGTATGTGTGAAAACCCTTTATATAAGATATATCATACCTTTTTGCAGTCAGGATGATACCGGGATTGGAAATCTGCCCTTCATCTGATGCTTGCACATCCAGAATTGGGATTTGTGTCCACATTAGGAGAGAAGAAATTTAAATTTACATTTTCAAATAACTAAAAAAAAAAGTTATTTTTTAATTTTTTTAATATATATTTAGTTTAAACTAACACAAAAGATATGTGAATTTAATTTTCTATTGTTTGAAATTTAGTTTAAAATATCTCCAAATCTTTATGAAGTGAGGAAATCAAATGTATTTCTTCCTAATTCCAAGATATTCGAGTTAAAATGAGAAGTTTCGTGATGTGAGTGTTTGAATTTCCACGAAGTTTGTAAATTGAAGAATTCAAATTCTTTCCGAATCCGAGATTCGGCCCGAATCGGTCTTTTGGCCGCAATTGGACTTAAAGTCTCATTCAGAGTTAAAATTACGTTTTGACATTCCATGGTGTGAATTGAGGAATTCAACGTTATTTCTTCAAAATTATCATTGGTGTTTTCTAACCTGAAACGAAGGTCCCTTTAGTTTAGGATAGGGGGTTGATTTAGCCCTCCGCAGAAAGTAGCTTAAAAGTTCACACGGAATGAGTTTTTAAAGCTGGTTGTACAATAAATGTTACAAGAATTAACCTCCCAAAATTAACATCATCACATCGGCGAAGTTATTTTCTCTTTCAAAAGAAAATAACCCATCAAATTGTATATAAATATTTCCTGACTATATGATTGATGCATAGACAAAATAAATAATATTTCAACCTGTCATGCTGTGGGCGAACACAACCACAGTTATCTCCCCTCAAACTACTTGATTATAAAATAATTTGTCGAAATATTAAATAAAGGTTTCACTACAAGCTTAAACGTTCGTCGCTTTTTCTTGCCCGTACATAAAAGTAAACAACAATTAAAATATAAAAGAAAAACAGTTACACTAGACACGGTTGAGAAATGTATTCGGCCGATTCTCAAGACTCGCTCAAATTCATTATAACGACAAATGTGGATTTGGACAGTTGTATAACTTTGAAAATTTGGAAATTTGGTTGAAGAAATGACTACTGGACCGGGTAGGACATTCGGCGAATTATATCATCTATATTATAGGCAACCAATTCGGTAATTATTTAGTTTACTCCATCTAGAAATAAAAAAATATATTTCTCTCTCCTGTATTTTACATTATACATTTTGTTTTTAGAAGAATCTTAAATATGTTTTTGTAAAAAGAAATATTTCGGCGTGTATGATAATTAACAATGTTATGTCGGTAGAACAACAATGACTGGGACGTGAGTTCGACAATGTGCCAAAGATAAGCTAAGCTTAGGAGATCATTATATTCGGCAGCATATGTTCCGTTTCGCATTGATCGCTTTGTCACACCAAATGAACAACTCATCATTGTTTACTGTTAAGCCCGATAGAAGCCAGTCATTAATTCCCTAGAATATAATATTAGGTGAAAACTCTAAGAGTCAATTATAATCTACTTGTGGTTATTTCCTTTGTACTCGGACATTTGGCCGACGAACATTTAACAGAAAATGTAGTGGCGCACTTGTATGCATGTCACACGATTTATCCCAATGTACTACATATATTTATATTTCTTACTGGATTAATTTATAATTTTTCGTTTTTCATGACAGGCTTTTTTAAAAAAAATCTATTCTGTATATATTATATTTTATTTCAAATATTACTGTAAGATGATAAGTATTTTGAGAAAAAGCACATTTCACTACAGCAAAATCTTAAGCTTTTACGATATAAAAGATCTTTCAATTTCGCTTTTAATAATCATTATCTTAAAGGCATGAACTCGCTTTTATCTTACTGTTAAATACCAATTTAAATAATTTGGTGCTACTTTTTACCCAAATAGACTATTTTTAAAAATACTAATTTCAATATACAAATATTGAAATAAGAAAACTACATTAAAATTTAGATATAGTAATTTAATCATTTGAAATTCATTGCTAATAATTAGTCCTATTCTAGCTTATAATACTGCTAATTAAAATACTTAACGTATGGCTTGTTACTATTTTTACATTTTTCGGTAAAATGTCCGACGACAGTTTCCTTGTATTTACTCTGGAATGTTCATCCCACAACTCTTTACTTCAGGTTAGCACAATAATAATTCCATATTTTATTCTGACTATTCTTGACATAAATATTAATTAAATAGACCCTATTCCAAGAGATCGCACTTCCAATTATATTGTTGGTCCATGAATATCTTTCCTGCTGACTAGCATCCAAATTGACCCCGAATTAAGCGGAAATATGTAAAAACATCTTTCCAGTTTCTATGTTATCGAACAACTTCTCAATCTTATCTGGGTGATTCAAGCAATTAAATGTTCATCTTGGATTTGAACACATCTTTCGACTGGTTCATTCTCGAACCTTTTAAAAGGTAAATAATTGTTTAAAAAGACTCGAAGTGTAACTTGCCAATTTCATATTGATTATGCGATCAGATATATTTTCTTATATAATATATAATATTATAACGTTGCTAGTGATCTAATCTACAGTCATTTTTGGCATCTGCTGAAGTATTTAGAATGTTTTATTTTATCGTCGTAGGAAGACGCATAGATTGTTTCATCTTTTTGTTTTGAACTATATATTTTATCCGATGTATTCTCCAGTCTCCCTAAGGTTACATTTGACATAAAAGTAAATGGACAGGAATATAAATTTATTATTTTTTTACTTTAAAAGATGAGTGGACGTTTGCCAGAATTTGTGAAATACCAATTCAAAAGACATGAGTACGCATTTCTAAATAAATCCAAGTGCCTAAGTCCGCAACATCTTCGACGATGTGTAACCAAGTGGCAATGTAAAATTGAGAATATTTTCGAGATTTCATGGCCACTTGTTTACATTTTTGGGGTTCAGTTTTCAAAAACGATGGGAATAATGTACATATATAGTGGCCAATGCCCAGATGTTCAACGCCGGTTTAGCCTCCCCACACACCTCCAAAAAAAGTGATTAATACTTGAATGCTCTTTGAGGAAATCATGGCCCCGTATGACATCGCAGCACAGATTTGGCATCACGGAAAAATTGGCGTTAGTGTAGTTAGTTTGATTCAAATCTAGGCAGATCAAAATATATCCTCTAACCTGCGAAGATAGTGAAGCGTTCGCCATCTGACTAGTAAAATCTATGATTTTAAATCTATTTCTTTTTGCAACTTCAGCGCTAATAAAAGTCTGAGATTCTTGTGTCGACTCGAGTATTCATTTCTACCCGTTTATTTTTACCGTTACTATAGCCTTTAGAGAAATTAGGTTTTGTAGTTGATACGATACTCAGAGCATTCGAACCAGGTGAAAAAACTTGATAGAAAAACCGTAGAAAAAAGTCCATTCACGCACTTGTGGCATTTTGTTTCCTTGGTTGGACAAAATGGTCGGGGGTGTAGTTTAAGACCACAAAAATAACATTTTCGCCTGCCTGCAGCAATAGAAGTGTATGCAGTGTCTTCCGGAGAAATAATGTTTTGAACTGGCAGAGTGGTGTTTGGATGGAGGTTGCAGAAATGAGGAAATCTGTCGTAGGGGACTCTTTCTTTCCCTGTTTGGATCCTGTGAACTGGTGGACTTGTAGAAGCGCGAATACTTAGTGCAGCCTCTGCAAAACCTTTTTTGTAAGTTTGAACAAATCTAACTGTTTATTTTTCAGCAATCTTTGATGGACATAGTACGATTCTAATATGTTTATAAAGGTGTCTTTCATAAATTCGTCGTTTGTCTGATCTGCTGTCGTCGCTTGAAAGTCACTGTACCAGCTTAAGATTTTTAAGCGCTGAAAATATAGTTTTTACCCCTCTCAGAGGATTAGCAGGTAATTAATACTGAATTACGGGCAATTATTACGTTTGGTCTCGTCAGAGAAATTCCATAGAAATTTCCATGGCACTCTGGTATTTTTTTCAAAGAGAAATATTGGTATATACGGATATGGAAAAGTGGTGCATTAGCATGTTAAGTCTATCCGTATCAATAATAGAAGAGGATGAAGAGTTTTCCACTGTAAGAAAGAATTCTTCGAATAATCGTTTCCAATATTGCCAGGTGTCAGTAGAAGACGGATCTGCAGAGTCCAAGTCGAGATGTTCTGGCTTAAGGTATCTGTCCATAATTACGATAAATAAATTGTAATGAAAAATTGGAGTCTAGTTCCGCTTAATGTGCATTTATTGAACGCAACTGAAAAGTTTTGGCTAAGACGGCGTGATTACTTTTACTGATCATAACAGGGGAGATAATCGGGTTGTCTTATCACAGACACAAAGACGACCATCATCTTATACTACCTATCTCCTCTCTTCAACATTATCTACATTATTTATGTCTATTTTCATTCATAAGAAGTACAGCAGTAATAAAGTAATAACAACTGAACCTTCCTCTGTTTCAAAAATGTATTTATGAATTAAAATAAAGAAAGGTATGAAGTGTTTAACAAATCCTGGTTATGCCTAACACAGGCACAGAGGACGATGTGTACAACAATTATATATAATACAAATATCTCTTCACCTATTGAAGGAAAGGTGAGACTGGTTGGAATTTAAAATCCTATTCCTTTTAAACTATTTCTGTTCCATTTGAATATTTTGGAATTAAACGTCATCGAATTTCTGAGTGTTGACATTTCAACGCATCTTTATAAAGGATTCTAGTGTGGATTGTGAATTTTAATTTTTTTTTTTTGTTGGTAAATTTAAAATGGAGAAAAATTACATGCAATTTCGTCATTTCCTTTTCTTATTTCCGTAAAGAATTAAAATCGCTATCCAAGGAGAATAAATATATGGGCGTTTATGTAGATAGTGACATAGCTGACAGTACAGGATATAAGTTGATTGGCTTGTTTCAGCAGATAAACATTTCTATTTGGAAGTCAGAAAATGTTACGAAATGTTACAGCCAGTAGATGATGAGCAAATCAAAAAGCTGATTGAGAATAGATCTAGGGATACTACACGGGATTCACAAAAATATCCCCATGTATCTATATATCATCGAACGCTGTAAGGCTTTTAAAAGTACATGGATTCTCGAATCAATCACATTCTCAGAGTGTCTCACGATTGAATGGAAAAAATGTACTGCAAAAAAAGACATAACACTTGTGAAAGAATGAGTACAGGTAATGGAAAATAGATTCTTCGTCCATAAATAAATGACACTGAACTCTCCATAAGCCAGTCTGCATCAGAGGAAGGATATACTGTTTATCTGGGATGATTAGAAAAATATTTTTAATTTCGAACACATAAAATCTAATGTTGAATTCAAACAAGTACTATTCGCATTTGCACTGATTTCAGCTTCCAATCGGTGAATCATGTCGGTACTTGGCCAGTCCATAGTGTATATTTTCCATCAGGTCTCTTTGCAGAATCGGCAGGAAATGGTGCAACTTGACTAAGATACCCACTTCTTTTACGTGACGTGTCCCTTAATGACGTAGACGATCATGTCCCTCCACATCTGTTTGTCTCACTTAAAAACTTTTGTCTTTTTCCCATTTCTCCAAAATCCTATTCAAATATCCATTGTCTCAAGCTCAGAAAGTATGTTACGCGTTTCTCTCCGCTGTCCTTCTATCCATCAATCTGTCCTGTGAGTATAAGACTTTCCAAGCCGTTCTTCCTCATTACGTGTCCTATAAAATTCAACTGGTTCTTTTTTATGTATCCTTCTTTTTTAAATCCTCACAAACCATGTCATTACTCATATGTTCAGTCTATGGAATCTTCAGCATCTTTCTGTAAAACCACATTTCTGATGCTTCAAGTTTCTCCTTCATCTTTTGAGGAGATTGTCCAGCATTCCCTGCCATGCAGGAGGACAGATATCATGTAATAGTTCAGTACTCTTTTTTTGCTTCCAACGAAATCCCAAGCCATTTATGTATTTATCTTATCTTGTAGATTCGAGCTACCACATACTTCGACGCCTACAATGGCAAGAACTCAAGAAGTCTGTAAAAACCATTTAATCAGTTGATCTCGCAGAAAGATGCCCAATTCCAGAGTATGACATTTTTAACCCGTTTCAAAGATGACAGAATTGTAATAAATCTATGTAGAAATATCTAAATATTTTCATTAAAATTCAATTAAATTACGCGACCATTTTAATTCTATGAAAAAATACGCAATTTCTGAATTTTACATAAATGTTCAAAAACTTCGTAGATTTCATTATATTTTCTTTGATATTTTTTATAATTGAGCAGGAAATTATTTGGATTATCGAACAGCCACATATTTTGATAATTGAGTAGACAAATATTGGATTATTGAGTAGCCACTTATTCTGATGAGTGAGCAGATAGTTATTTGGAATATTGACTAGAATCTTATTTTGATGATTGAGTCGACAATTATTTGGATTATTGAGTACATGGGTTTTAATTTTGCTACTAATTTTCCCTTCCAATATTTTTTCCGCATTTCGCATGTATTCATATTTGCATTTTATATTTTGCACACATTCTAATCTATTTTTCAAAATATGTGTACAGAATTTATTTATATTTTTCCATAATATCTAATATATGCTTGTAGCCGGTTGTATGGGTTTTGCCTCTATTACTAATGTGAGAAGATGCGATCGTCTTCTGTGGATATAAT